>VMDR010032916.1:0-11538 GCA_007922815.1 Macrotus californicus
GATTATTGAGAGTTGACTATGCCTCAGAAATCATATGTTTTCTTCTTCTGAAACACTCTCTGAAGACACAATTCAGAAGTATTAGTGTTGTCACAATTCCATAAACTGTTACTAAATGCCAGCCATAGAAGTAACTACATGAGTTGCTTTATTTAACTCTCAGATCATTCCTTCGGGCTAGATATTTTTTCCATATCACAGATAAGCAAAATTGAGTTTTAGAGAGATTTAGGTTACTTGCCAAAGTCCTTCAGTCACTTAATCAGCATAGTAGCAAAGCAAACTTTAATCTCTGATGGCAACCGTGGCTTCCCCCAATAACCTCTTCCAAAACAGTTTCCACATGGATATTAATGAACAGAAACTAGAGAGTCTTTTCACAATTCAAGGCCACAACTTTCTCATGTTTCACTTATAGATTAACTTAGTAGGCCTGCCAAACCACCAGAATGGGTAAAGTGCATAGTAAAGACACTCTGGAAAACCACTACCAGGGGTGTCCTACTTGTGGCCCGCGGACCGCATGCAGCCCAGGATGGCTGTGAATGTGGCCCAACACAAAATCCTAAATTTACTTAAAACATTATGAGATTGCTTTTTTGTGCTTATGTGTCTCAGTGTATTATTTAATGTGTGGCCCAAGACAGCTCATCTTCCAGCATGGTGCAGAGAAGCCAAAAGGTCGGACACCCCTGGATGGTCCTTAGATCTGTTCCCTCGATGAAATGAGCTGAAGCTAACTAGCACCATCTTCCTTTAGGGAACCTATTAATTTGCTAGGGTTGTGGTAATAAAGTACCACAAGTTTGGCTTAAATAATGATAACACATTTTCTCCCATAGTTCTAGAGGGTAAAACTTCAAGTTCAAGTTGTTGGTTTCTGAGAACTGTGAAAGACAGTCCATACCTCTTGCCTAGCTTTTTGTGGTTTGCTAACAAACTTGAGGGTTTCTTGGCTTGGGTAAGCATCACCCCGATCTCTACCTTCATCTTCACATGCCACTCTTTCTGTGCCTGTCTGTGTCCAGATTTTTTCTTTTTATGAGGACACCAGTCATATTGGACTAGGGCCTCACCTTATTCCAGTATGGCCTCATTTTAACTGATTATATCTGCCAAATAAGGTCACGTTCTGAGATATGAAGGTAGGACATCAATATCTGACTTTTGGGGGCATGCGTAAGCCTCTAACAAAAGTGTCACTATTGGCCTGGGGCCAAGGAACAAGCTACAGAATCCTCTCTTCTTGTTCATAAGCCTGATATCCCTTTGTATCCCACTGTCTGTGGGTGACAGCAACTCAGTTCTTTGAAAAGGTCTACAGTATTCTTCTCTGTTTTGCCCCACTCTTTAGACATTTTGAAGAAGCTTTTGGTTTGACTTTCGTGTTCATACTGGCCTTCTCTTAGGCAACTTGATACTAGCTCTGCATGGTTGCTTGGAAGGTCCTGTGTATTTTAAATTAGGTTGCCAGGCTTTGGAAGTAAAATAACTTTACTTTTCAAGCCCATACCATTCACACTTTGGAAGAAATGGAGAATTCTATATGCAAAGCATTATACTTACTGTGGCTTCATACATTTCTGAGGCAGGATTCTCATTTTAAAAACGTACAGTATCAAACCTGTACACTCTTTCTTTTCTTCTGAGTTGCAGCCTTCTAGGGGAACATAGAAAATAACTAGGAGCTTTGAATTGGAATTAGCACTAGTCAGTCATTTCTTGTACCTTAAAAAAACCCATGAATTTTGGATCAATTTTGTGCTTACAGGTAGCTTGGGAGGCGGCTGTATAAAAAGACTCATGATGGCAGACAGTGTTAGTTTCCTGCATATTCATTGTCTCTGCTTCCAGTGGCCCCGTTTTTATTAGAGGAGCAACACTCTCTATTTTCTGCTATAGAATTCCTTGAAGCAGAGCCTTGCCTAGATATATGACCTGTTACTGGCCAGGGAAATATAAGTGGAAGTCTACTGCATAGAGCTTCTGGAAGGACTATCTGGTTTGTTTGTTTGTTTGGTATTTCTCTCTCACCACCTGGCTTATTTCACTTAGCATAATGCTCTCCAGTTCCTGTTTGTTTGTTTGTATGTTTGTTTTTAAACCTTTGTCTCAGACTGTGGCTCCATCACGCTCATGGTTGTATGATGGTTGCTCTATCTTCATCTGAGTTGTAGGTAGAAAGACGAGGGAAACACAAAGGGTAACGTCTATGTACAGTGAAGAAAGCAAGAAAGAGCCTTGGTATTTGGGGATTTCCATGACCAGCTCCTTTAACCCTGAACTACCGTCATTTAGACCTTATCACATAAGAGAAAAATAAACCCTATTTGGTTAATGTGCCACAAGTGGATTTTTGGCACATGTAGTTGAGTTTAATCCTGACTGATATATGAACCGTCTCTGGCTTCTTTGTAAAGGTAAGCAGTTGATTCACGTTGGACAATAACATCATGCCACCAGCCTGAAAACCTGCCATTTCCAGGAGTAGTTCCTATCAATGGGATCCCACCACAAGGCTGGCTACTGCCGTGGCTTCCCAATGACAGCAGTGGTGACAGCCCTCAAGAAGCCTGGTCCCTGGCAGCAACTCTGGGAATTGGTGGAACCTTGAACTTCTCATGCATGCTATAGTGTCTCCCACGTATTCTCCACAGGTCCAGGCAGATACTTGGTCCAACATTAAAGGTCAGCTCAGGGTGTTTTTTCAAGAACCCTTGGGCATCATACTTTTGTTGGGTTCTCTACTAGTTGAATAGCACATAGATGTTTCAAAGAATTACTCTGTTAGGGAACTGCCTGAAAGCTCTCAGGAATTGGCCCATAAAAAAAAAAAAGTGAAAGCCCTGGTGGTGTCACAATTCTACTTTTATCTAGTCTATTTTGCATTTTCCTGAACCTGACAAATTATCTCCTAACCTTTGTAAATGGAAACTCTGCTAGACCTTAGTTGTACACTATTTTTCTGGAGCATCAAGAATTAAGTCATCAGTAGATTTGACAAAAGGCCATGTTTTTTATAGGTGTCCCCTGAGATATGAGAACATGCTTGCCAGGGCCTGGGGGAAGGAGGGATCGGGTGTGGCTGCTAATGGTCCTGAGACAGCAAAATTTCTTTTCTGGAGGGTGATGAAAATGTTCTGAAATTAGATAGCAGCAATGGTGGCATAACTTTGTGAATCTACTAAAAATCACTGAATTGTGCACTTTAAAAGAGTGAATTATGTAGTATGTAAGTTATATCACAATAAAGCCATTATTTAAAAAACAAATCAAGGTTATTGCCCATGTCCACTGAATGAAAACTTTATGTATGACATGGATCCCTTAGAAGATTATGACTCAAATACCAGGTTGAGAACCATGACCGTGTCACACCAGGCTACCCCTGAGGGACAGGGCTACATGCTTACACATATACACATGTTCACACATGTGCCTGTAAGATGCACTGACATGATAATAGGGTTGTGCTAGGTTCCTCTGCTTTCTGGTTGGTTTTCATCCTGTAGCCTCATGTCCTACAACAAGAATGTAGAAGGAACATAGTTGAGCCATCAATGAGCGTGGCCATGAGATTTTGCCAGTGAAAGTTTTATTTCTGCTTTGCCACCATTCAACGTCTTAATCCATTGAGTTTGAGATGTTACTTTACTTGATCAGTTGAATTTTTTTTAATAAAGATGCCCAAAGGGTAGGGTGTTGTTACTCTCATGAGCTTTCTAAATTATAGGACATTCAGAGAAAGTATAATAATCTTGGAGAATTGGCTTTTAGACTCTTTGACTTACAAATACTTGCTGGACATGAACTTGATGATCAATAACTTTTTTGAAATGAACTATTTCTATTTGTCAGAAGGGGAAACTTTAGATACATTCTCTTCTAACCCCCCCTCCAACCTACCTCCCCTCCTCAAACTATGTGACTCGTACAAGGTCTCTTGCCTTTGTATTTGGAGAAATGAGACTAGAACCAAGGTCTTGTGTCTCAAGCTAGTGCCATCCTTCCATCTTCATTCAAATCGTCACAATCTAGCATTGTTGAAAGACCATTTTTCAAATGCCAAAAAGTACTTTGAGATCATGGACATCCCTGATGAAAAACCAGATCTTAAATTTGGAAATTTATGGGAATAAAAGTTCAAGAATGGGACTATATTTCAGTAGTCTGTGGCTTAGAATTTTCATGTTGACTTCTTTATATTAACTGGATTTCCATGACTCTGTCCCCTTGGATTGCAGTTGTAATTATGTGGCAGTTAACATCTTCTTTGGGCCCAGCACATGCCATAATTAGCTGTGTTCTCTCCACAGCATATGACTCAACCCCATGTGGTTCTTCTGTATCAAAGTCAGGGTGGCCAGATTTTTTTAACCACAGTACGTGAGCATGTAGTGGCAGATGGCTGCACAACCCAAGTGCATCGGGTCCTTTTGAAGAGCGACCTCACCAAGAACAAGCAACAAGCAAACAAAACCAGACCCTGAGATTTATTTTTGAAAAAAAGAAAGACTTTCTTGGGGATGTTTCCAAACTCTGCATCATTTCAAAAGAAAAGCATGTCTCTCTCTTTCTCTTTTTTTAAAGAACTAAAATAGAAATAAATGACTTAGAACTTTGAGGTCAACCTTGATCAGGAAGGAGGGCACTTCCTGGTCTGTAATCAGAGGTCTACAGAGGTTTATTTGGTTGAGCTAGGGCATTGGGTATAATGTAATATATAGTGGGAGGAACATAGGACTAAGGGTCTGGCAACTCAATTTCTTGTCTTTGCTAGTAAATAGGCATCTGAAACTTTCAGAGTTTTGGTGAAACCACCTTCTTCTATCTGAGATCATTAATATAAGACCCCTATTATAAATGCAAGATTTTATACTATCAAGCCAGCTGGAAAATAGAGCATCTCAAACTCCCTTCTCTGCACATACACATTAATCTGCATCTACTTGTGAAGAACACTAGAGAAGGAAAAAAATCTCAGTAGCTGCCCTGGTAAGCTTATTATAGGCTTAGTGAAACTCACCATCAGGGAGTTCTTTATTATATTAGTAATAACATATAAGAATGGGAAATGTTTTATTCACTCGAATTCCATAGGGGAGCACAGCTATATTTTTTAGGAAATGTACTTAGAATGAAAAGCTGTGCTCAGTGGGCCTAAATATGACCTTTACTGCTCTGTACTACTTAATGGGACAGATTTTCTCACCATTTCTCAGAGGGAGGTTAGAGGGAAAAAGGAAAAGGGAGGAGAAGGGGAGGGGCTAAAGGATGGTAGGGGTACTAAATGATATGCAAGGTGACACCCCCTTGTAACCTTCACATTGAATGTTCTGAAAAATGCATAAATGTTGTGTGTGAAGACAGGCAGAGGTAGTTAAAGAGGGAAGTTGTGAAGGGACCCTATTTTACACTCATTAATTCTGAATGATGGCAAGCTTGGATATAGAAATGAGGAGGCAGAGCTAAGAGCAAACCAAACTTGTGGACTAGAGGAATATTATGAGAGCTCTCGATGGCCAATCCATGGAACTGAACTTCAGATCCAAGTCAGTGTATCTTTAAAAAGTATTTGTGTGTATAATTTAAACATACCAGCAACACCTATAATTTGTGGACTTGTCACATTTTGGGTACCGTTCCAAATTTTTTATGTGTGTTAGATACATACATACATATATACATACATACTTATATACATGAAAACAAAGATTATTCATTTTCCTCTTTCTTCCAGCCCTGCGAAGTGGATATTATGATCTCAGTTTCAGACTTGGAGAAACTAAGATTCAGAGAGGTAACCTAAATTGTCCAAGGACACACAGGGGTGAAGTGCAATCTGGATTCTAAATATGCTCAAACATTAATTTACAAAGTATATGTTAATATAAAAATGTTTCAAGCACTTTATCTGTTAGACATCAAAGGGTGCACAAAGATGATTCTAAAGTTCCTCTTACCTCCGGGTATTTATTTTATCACCTAGCAGAAGCTATAGGATGAGAGCAGAGCCATGCAATGAAGGTAGTATTGCATAAGACATAGGTCACATGAGAGGTTTAAACACTGGCAGTTTCAGAGGAATCAAAGATTTAACTCCACCCACCCCAGATATATTCTGTGTCCTTTTACGGTGCTGGAGAATAGCTAACTGACGTTCTACATGTGATTCCAAGTCAGATGTTCTTGCTCTGTCCAGTGTGGCTCAGTTGGTTGGGTGTCCTCCCACAAAGTGAAAAGTTGCTGGTTTGATTCCCGGTCAGGGCACATGCCTGGGTTGTGGATCCTTGGACAGAGTGCATACGAGAAACAACTGATCCATGTTTCTCTCTCATGTGGATGTTTTGTTCCCTTTCTTCCTCCCTCTATTCCTCTCTCTCTAAAAATATATAAATAAAATCTTAAAAAATAAGTCAGATGTTCTCTTGTTCAGTGTCATCGATTATGATAAGGATCGCACCTCTTTGTTAGTTTCAATAGTTTTGGCAGTCTCTATTGAAAGGCCTTGAGATCGTGGCCTGTGGTCACATCAGAAAGTGCACTCCATCTCATCCTGTAAGCTCCCTATCAAATATTCCCCCTGTCTCTGAATTCCTTCCTTAGGTCCTTGTTTTTCTCTCAACTAAAACATTCCCTCCACCCCTAGACATTCCCTTCCTAATCCTGCCCTAAAGGGATCTTAACGAACAATTTCCCAGGAAAGCAGATCTCATTAAGGGAGGGATTTATTGTTTGTTAATAGAGCAAATTTTTCTTCATGTAGAAATTTCTTCCATGAATGTATAGACCCACTCGAGTCTTCTATTCCTCAGTTATTGCCTGCTTTTGAATTTTCTCCAAAATCTCCACTCTCCATCCCTCCTCCTTTTAATTTTTTAAATTATTTTATTGTTGTTCAATTACAGTTGTCTGAATTCAACCCCTACACCTCACCCTCCCCAGCCATCCCCGCCTCCCTTCCTTGCTTCCGCTCCCCCTCCTCTACCCCGCTTGGTGTTGTCCATGTGCCCTTTATAGTTGTTTCTGAAAGCCCTTCCCCCCTTTTTTTCCACCTCCCTCCCCCCGCCCCATTACTGTCAGATTGTTCTTTATTTCAATGTCTCTGGTTATGTTTTACTTGCTTGTTTATTTTGTTGATTAGGTTCCAGTTAAAGGTGAGGTCATATGGTATTTGTCCCTCACCACCTGGCTTATTTCACTTAGCATAATGCTCTCCAGTTCCATCCATGCTGTCACAAAGGATAAGAGCTCCTTTTTTCTTTCTGCTGCGTAGAATTCCATCATGTAAATGTACCACAGTTTTTGGATCCATTCATTTACTCTCCATCTCTCTTCCTTGATCTCAACCATCTTGATATTCTACTGCTCATGAGCTCACCATTTTCTCTATGCATTGGATAGGGGTGTGTGGGTAGTATGGGGAACTCAAATCAGCCAAATATTTTATGTGCAATTTTCATAAAAGATCTAGAGGGAGAAGCTATTACAGCAATTAGAACTGGCCTGGAAGCTGTCATTTATTTTATTTCCCCCATTTCATCAATTCTAAAGTAAAGTTCGTTTTCTAGTGGAGAACAGGGACCTCTCTTAATACATTGGTGTATTTTGTACATTGAAGCTAGTACTGGCCCTGAAGTCAGGGAGACTGTATACGTCCCAGCTCTACCACTTTACAGTTCTCTGATGTGGGCAAAATTACACTTATCCATTCTGAGTCTCAGTTTCTTCATCCATAAATTGGGATGATATAACTATACATACTTCATAATGTTACTTAAGGCTCAAAGTAAGGCAAGTATGTATGTAGAACACAGCAGGTGCTCAGAAAATGAAAGCAATTGGTTATGCTAAGAATCTAAAACATGTCCATTAAGAAAAGCAACACTTGCAAAAACATAAAAATTCTCAAATTTTCACATCCTCTTTGACCTTTTCATACTGATATTAAAAGGTGATGTATGGGTTGGCTCTCTTTTGGTTTAATCAAGTTACATTTCTGTAAATATATAATCTGAGTGTTCATAATTGAATTACAAACTCTGCCAACTTAGAGAAGCCAAGGGTCAGCACTCAGGACTGAAAATAATACCCCACCCCTGAGTCTAGGTTTCACATCTCTGCAACCCATTTCCCGAGAAGCCTTAGCTCCGTGATTTTCCATAGCTTTGGGCTTTGTTATGAGTTAACGACCTCTGGAGCTTATCATCAGTTCTGGCAGCTTCTCCCATAGGTTAGGGGTGGGGACAGAATGTAGGTGGGGGCTTTCCAATTCTGGGGGAGAATTGAGTTTCCCCCAACAAGGTGGATATTATAACTTATGTGGGATACAAGATATCTGTGAGGAAGTCATGAGTCCACAAAGACAACATGCTGACAAGCTAGAGAGTAATGATTAAATTTAATCAAAAGTTCTAAGTACAATAAAGCCCCACATTCATCTTTGTGTTTTACAAGGGAGATTGCAAGGCAAAACCCTTTCAACCAACTTTTTAAGACTTTTTTGGGGACAAGATACCTGATATCTTCAATGAAAAGGGTAAGAAAAAGCGATCAAGGAATAACAAGTAACTGACACTTTTTCATTGAGCAATTATTATGTGCCTCCCAAATTATATAAAGTAGACATTCTTAATTTTTATCGTACAGATGAGGATTGTGAGGTTTAGTGATGTTAAATGATTCCCCAACAGTTCAAAAACTAAGAAGCTACTTCCAAGAATCCATTAGTTCACTACGAAGTGTTTAGTGATATAATTTGTCTTTATTTTGTCCAATTGATAGCAAAGGGCATTTTACCAGTGACTTATACTTAGAACTGCTTAAATATAGAAGAATCCAGTCTGAAATGCATGAAGATTGCTTCAGTCTTTCTACAGAACAGAGCAGCTGATCAAGACAGCTTCAGTAATGCCTTTCTATGGGAAAAATTGATTCTACAAACCCAATACCTCTTAAAAACTCAAGGACAATACTAACAAAATATATTCAGTCTCAGAATACTGGGAAGTCTTAAGCAGATTCAAGAGGAAGCTAACACCATTCAAACAGAATGTGATCTTATCCTTTCTAGAATTCAGCTTCCTTCAGTGTGTGAAATCTTTAATTCTTCAAAGCACTCATCACAGTTTTTGGCAAAGCAGCTTCCTCCAGGGAAACATTTATCAAATGAATAGCATTTAAACATCTCCGGCATCTCAGAAAGTCTTGTCCCCATATCTCTTTATGATTAAAGCATTTTGTCACAAAATAAACAAACATGAAACAGAACAAGAACAAGCCCCCTTCCAAAGACATGACGTAGAACTGTTAATTAGGGAAAAGTGAGATTATGGTTATTTGAAATTTTACTGTATGATAAGTGAGAATTCATATTATTGACTGACAACTATTTAGCAAGGTTTCCCATAGGTTATGTCCTTTCCCACAATGGTTATTCCCATCATATTGGCAGAGAAATGGAGGCTGAATGATATATATGTATCTAAAAATATATAGCCCATTGGTGAATGGGTATGATTTAAATCCTTCTGCTTAACCAATAGGTTGACTCTGAACTCTTCCTTCCACTGCTCCATACTCTCTCCTAGTACTGAAAATCAGTTCTAGTTTAGGATAACTTCATTTTATAGAGATTCCTTGTAGATAAAGAATCATTCCCTAGAGGTACCTGGACCAGCAGGACCAGCCACACACAGGAGCTATTTAGAAATTCACAGTCTTCAAACTCCCTTCTTCCCTACTGCATCTGAATATGCAGTAGACTCTCCCTCCTTCACACCTTTTATCTGAGATTTCACTTTTCACCATTTCAGTTACCTGTGGTCACCTGTGGCCTGAAAATAGTCAATGGAAAATTCCATAAATAAACCATTCATAAGTTTCAAATTGTGAACTATTCTGAGTAACATGATAAAATCCCTCTAGCCCTGCATGCCCAGGACGAGAATCATTTCTTTGTCCAGCATATCCACAATGTATATATTTCTAACAGTTATTCCCTGAGTAGCTGTCCCAGTTATCAGATGGGCTGTCCTGGTATCATAGTGCTTTGTTCAAAGAACCCATATTTTACTTAATAATGCCACATTCACATAACTTTTGTTACAGTATAATGTTATCATGGCTCTATTTTATCATTAGTGATTGTTGTGAATCTCTTTCTATGCCTGACTTATAAATTAAACTTTATCATAGGTATTTATTTATTGGAAAAACCCACATTATGTATAGGGTTCTGTGCTATCTCAGGTTTCAGGCATCCATAGGGGATCTTGAGACACATCCCCCACGAATAAGGAAAGATGGCTCTAGTTAACTCGATCTCTTGGTGATTGTATGTAGATTAGTGCTTTGGAAGCACAGCCCTAGAAGTTACGCCCCTCGGTATCTCAGAAGGTGTTTTTTTTTTAATTTTTAGAGGACAAAACAGGATTATGCCTTTTCATATAGGGCTTCTTTCCATTCTTGGTAGCAAAAAATATTTTGACTTTTGTGATTTCTGTCAGGAATATGGCCAATGATCAGAAATGTGTGTTTTGGAATCATCTACTAATTTATTCTGCCTAATTTATCGCTCTTATGTTATCAGTGCTGAGGAAATTAAGCCTTGACAGGACAGTTTCTCACTGCAGGCACCAACCTTCCCAGTCTCTCCTGTAGGAGGGAAGCAGATGGGCCTGGACAAAGCCATTATGCATTGTGATAGCAAAGCGGCAGTCTTTCATGAGCTGCCCTGGAGCGGAGTGGAAGAGTTCTGCTAATTTTTTAATGTCTTTTTAATTGAAAGTGTCAAGCCGGAATACCCGAGTTTTACTGGGAGAACTGGATTCTTCTCTATTATCTTTGAAATGAAAGCCGATTCAAAGAGCCATTTCTTTTTCTTTTTTTTGGTTTTAAAGGTTTTATTACTTTTTTTAGAGAGAGGGGAAGGGAGGGAGAAAGAGAGGGAGAGAAATGTGGATGTGTAAGAGATACGTTGATCAGTTGCACACCCCCAGGTGGGGACCTGGCCCACAACCCAGGCATGTGCCTTGAATGGGAATTGAACTGGTGACCTTTTGTTTATTTATTTATTTATTTATTTATTTATTTATTTATTTTTAAATTACTTTATTGTTGTTCAATTACAGTTTGAATTTTCCCCCCACCACTCTCCCCCCACCCCAGCCAATCCCACCCCCCTCCCCCACTCCCACCCTCCCCCTTGGTTATGTCCATGTGTCCTTTAGAGTGTTTCCTGGAAACCCTTCCCCCCACTGTTCCCTCCCCCTTCCCCTCTGGCCATTGTTAGATTGTTCTTAATTTCAATGTCTTTGGTTGTATTTTGTTTGCTGATTTCTTTTGTTGATTATGTTCCAGTTAATGGTGAGATCATGTGGTATTTCTCTCTCACCACCTGGCTTATTTCACTTAGCATAATGCTCTCTAGTTCCATCCATGCTGTTGCAAAGGGTAGGATCTCCTTCTTTCTCTCTGCTGCGTAGAATTCCATTGTGTAAATGTACCACAGTTTTTTGATCCACTCATTGACTGATG
>VMDR010032917.1:0-11539 GCA_007922815.1 Macrotus californicus
AAGTAATCAAAGTTTGTAATGCCCAATATGTTAGTAGCAATTGAAAACTCTTTATTAATATAGAACAAAGAATAAGATGAGATAAATTTTAATTTAAAAATAAAACTGTATCTTAAAACCAGTTCACCAAGGAGACTGCCTGATTATTTGTTGCTTTTTTTTTCTTAGAAATGATGTTTTATTAATTAGCCTCTCTGGTCTGTATTCCTTTTCTATAGTTATTATATTGTATATCAGTAATGCTAGAATCTTCTAAAATGAAATATAATTGATAATGAATTCAGTGGCTAATCCTCACATCATTCTCAAGTGAATTCCAGTTGACTTGATTCATCCCTTCTTTCCTTATGATCCCTTAGATGATTTTTATTAAATATTAACATAGGATTAGAAAGTATTATGGTACTGTATTATTTGCGCAGGAATATATGCTACTCTAGGAGTGTGTGTGTTATGTGTGAGAGTGTAAATAAAATGCCCAACCAACACAATTTTCCCTGCACAGTTCTAGGGTTAGCATTGAAAGTCCTGCATCGCAGAAATTACTTGAGTTCCATGCAAATTAAGATGGTTGGTCTTAGGTGTAAACCTTCTTTATTTATCTGCAGCTTCTTTATGAAGTACTCAAGACCTTCTATGATCTAACATTGACCTTCTTTTCTATATTATTCTTAGCAACACTTTTGGCAGTCTACTTTCTAGAAAAATTTAACTGTAACCTCATTAATACAGCTACTGATCTCCTTTCCTGCAATATTACAAGTCTAAATCTTACCTATTTGTTGAGGGGTGGTTAAAATGTTATTTCTTCTATTGTATGTCCCTTTCAAATCCAAAGATTCTCCCTTCTCTGAATGCAGATTTGATGCTGATCCATTTCTGCCTTGCATCACAGTATCTTACATGTGTCCTATTGCTTTGTCCCAAAGAAGGAATTGATAGTCAACATATGACTGAAAAATATAGATCTGACTCTGCTCATAGAATATAAATATCATTTATCTAAATGTTACTAATTAATTACCCAAATTTTCTTGTAATCATTATACATTCTATCATCTAGTTTTGTTTTCCAATGTCTAATGCCTTACAAAGCATTTCAATAACCGTAATTATTGGATTTGTCTTAAGTTCTATATAATTGAGGGAGAGACTGTGGTATGAGAGAATGCATATATACACTGAAGCCATTCATACATGAGTTTAAGTTCCAGTTCTTCCCTTTACTGCCTTGAACGAGTTGTCTAACCTCATTGAGCTTCAGTTTCTCCAACTCTGAAATGGACATAAAACCCCTATTTTAGACATATATAACACAAAACTAATAAATATCAGGTTCCAGCATGTTCTTCTATAAAGGGATGAATAATAAATATTTTGACTTTGTGTGTCGTACTACCAGTCAGAAATACTCAACAGCTAGTGTATAAAAATTGCCATAGACAATAAGTAAACAAAGGAGGTGGCTAGGTTCCCAGAGAGTGGGATGGATTTTGTCCATCTGCCACAGTTTGCCAGCTCCTGATGCAAATGAAACACTTAATAATGGGAACCTGTTCTATCATGAACTTGTCCTCACTCCCTGAACATTTTGATTTTGTGGTCCTGTTAAAAATTAAGCTCAAACTATACCACAAATTGCCAATAATGTTTTGTAACTTAAATTTTTCTTTTTTCCATAACTTCTTTCATACAAGTAGTACAGGAAAATTACATAACCCAGTATACTGAATCCTGAAAATTACATAACCCAGTATCCTGAAGGGGATAGGATGCTGAAGATTCAGCTGTTTAGAATTCTAATCCCTAACTCTCCTTTACCCTGCTCCAACATAGTCACTGATGCCCCAGTCTTACAACTTCCACCTCATCCTGTATCTAGAGGAATCATGATCTAGTCATGAGGCTTGTTAGGAACTATGTGAGGGCCAGGAATTCATGAGCTACCATAAGCTTAGTGCCCTGGGGTGAAGCCTTGGTGCTTGTTTGTCATGGCCAACCTTTCTCTCAAGTACACAAATCACTGCGTTTTTGTGTGATGATGAGTTCTATAGCTGGCCACAGAAATTCCCTGATTCCTATCATCCACTCTGTCTCAATTTTGGCTATAAGTTAGAATCGCCCCACAGTTTTAAAAAAGGAATTGTTCTTAGATCAGTCTAAAAAATCAGCGACTATAAAGGAATACATATATATGTACACACACATTAGTTTAATACAATGTAAGCCTTCTCTCATTGAATGACATCATGAAGAAAATGAATTATGAAGCCATAGGAAGAAAATGCTTCATAAAACGTGTATCTGAAAAAGCACCAGTATCTTGAATATGTAGAAAACCAACCAAACAAAAAAAAACACTAACCTCATAGTAAGAAGAGAAGAATGTAATAAAAAGTGGGCAAACAATTTAAAAGTCACTTCACAAAAGAAGACATATAAATGGTCAATAAGTATTGGGAAATTAGTTAATATAATTGGTCATTACAATGAGATGTCCACATGTATCTGCCAGAATGACTATAACTCAAAAAGATTAATGACACCAAATATTGATGAGCTTGTGGAACAACTAGAATTCCCTCATAAATTATTAGTGGGAATGCGAAATGGTGCAAAATGGTGCAATCACCTAGAAAAAAAAATTCAGGCAATTTCTTAAAACCCGAACTAAATTTGCCCGATGGCCTGGTGATTCTACCCCTAGAAAAATGAAAGTGCATGGATCCAAAAGGACTGTGTAAGCATGTCCACAGTGGGTTCAGCTATAATAGCTAAAATCTGGGAGCAGCCACAGTGGCCATGGAAAGGAGGATGTATATACACAATGCAGTGTACTTATGTAATACAGCATACTCAGTGATAAAAAGGAAACAAATATACTATGAGAGGCAATAGGCTGGATAAAGCTTAAAAACATGCAAAGTGAACAATGCCTTACACAAAATAGTACATAGTATATTATCTCATTTGTGTAAAATTCTTAGAATGGCAACAATTAATCTTCGGCGGGAAAAAACTCAGAATAATGACTGCCTCTGGGAACAGCAGCTAGAGTGACATGAAGGCACTTCCTGTAGCCATGCCGACCGTCTGCACTGAGACAGAAGTTTGAGACACAGGGGTGTAGGCTTTTGTTGACAAACTCAGCAAGTGGACACTTCAGGTATGTGTATTTCACTGAAGGTAAATTCTGCAGCGAAAGAAAATGTTGTAAATAATATTGTATTCTTATTGATGACATATTTAAGGGAAAGCGTGCTAATATCTACAATTTACTCTAAAATGCACCAAAACCAGAATGGATTGCTGGATGATTACAGAGATGACTATGATATAGCAAGTCAGCAAACTTTTCAATATAGAATCCACATGGGAAATATGTGGATGTTCGACGTAAAATTCTTTCAATTTTGCTGTATGTTTAAAAATTTCTATAATAAAATGACTGCACTCCAGAGACTGATTTAATTGGTTTTGGAGAAGGACCTTACACATTATTTTTGTTTTGTTTTGAAAAAGCATTTTAGGTTATTCTAAAGAATAGTAGTTAGATTTAAGAACCACTATAGCAACATTTTCCAACCCTACCCCAGGGAATATAGATAATTTCCTGAATATATTCACTCAGAGATTAGACGTCTTCTCTAAATTTGACAAATGTCTTATGAACATAAAGCTGCCCCCTGCTGACTGTGGCCCTCACCAGTGCGTGTGGACCACATCAACCACAGCATTACACCGCATGTTTACTGGCCCACTTGTGCATCACACCAACCAGAGCAAGCTCACTGATTTCTCTTAGGAAACAGCACCATGGATGAATCACTCCCCTTTGCCTTTGGGTTTTTGTTTTTTATCCATCATAGCTTCTTTTCTCCTGCTTGTTGCACTGAGGTCTCAATGGGCCCAAGAGCAATTTCTACTTGAGTCACAGAAGATAAAATTAAGGCATCAGGTCATAAGATTAGATGAAAATATATTACAGGTAATGTCTTACTTGAGTGTGTCAAAGGAACATTGTTAATCTGATAAGAGGAAAAAATATCCTTTCTTTATCATCATCAAGACAGATTTTTGGTTATTACATTATAACATGTATGATAATAGATTATCACAAGTATTTGCCAGCATGTTTCATTATGTGGCAAGGAAGACAAAATAAAAGGCCCTCAATTAATTGTTTGTTGATGAAGCCTGAATATTAATTCTCTGTTGAAAGACAAAGACAAGACAGCAGTGTTTAGCAGAAAGGTTATACGCACTCCTGCCCTAAATTGGTGTTTCCTCCCGAACTTGACTGTGAGCTCTTCAGTGCAGGGACCATGTTCTTCTCACCTTTGGTTTTCTTTGTCAACACAGTCCAAGCTCAAGTGAAAGCCATTCAACCACAGATCTCTGCATCCTTACGACGTGGTTACCTCACATGCATCTGTGTGCCTGCAGTATCCCATAATTCTAAGGTTACTTCACGGTCACTTTGTATGGCAGTTATTATTATTGATTTTTATGATTAAGAAAGGTGAGGATTATAGAGATAAAATAGCTTGCCAAATATGCTACACTCAGAAAGTGCAAAGCTAATATTCTAACCCGGGTTTAATTCCAAAGTCTATGCTCTTCCTCTGCTACTATTTTTCTCCCCACAGCACTCAACAGAAACAAGAAACTGTGAGCCTGTCCCTCACACGTCATAGTACCAATGAGGATTCCTGCTCCTCTCTATAAGTGTTACTTCTTTCCACCAGAATTTCCTCCTCTTACTGGGAGGAAGGAAGGCAGAGAGAAGGGAGGAAGGGACAGGAGGAAAGCGGGAGGGGGAGGAGACAGGTTTTGTATGTTCCATCCCCCCTTCATTTTCTCCCTGAGGTATGATTTAAACTGTCATGCATGGAGAAAACCCTATTAGACTACCGGTAACTACATGCATGAAGAAACGCTGATTGCTGGTGTGCACCCAGTTTAAGAAAGCTGCAAGCTTTGTGGTGCCTCCACTCCTGCCACAACTGGATTGGATAAGATGACCTGTGAGCATCGCAGTAAAATACATAAATGGCCCCAAGACAGTGTCTTCAGCTTTCTAAAGTAATTCACCTAGCAAAGTTACTTTTCTCTTCCTGATTCTCGCTTAACCCAGGGTGCCGGTAACAAAGATAAATGATGCCACAGTGGTTGGCAGTACAAGCAGGCTGACATGTCAGAGAAGAGGGGCCATCAGTTCTGAGTGTTTGCCAGCACTTTGTCTCTCCCTCTCTCATCAGACTGAGCGCGGCAGCAGAGTGGGCTGTGATGTATACAGCTCAGCAGTGCACTTAGCACAGATCCTTCTTTTGAAGGAAATGATGAACAACACCTGTGATGGATGCCTTATGCTCAAACGTCAGAATCATCTGTTGATTTCAAGAAGAGGTAAAGAGGAAGGTCTGGTCTTTTCTAACCTGGGTTTAACTCCAAAGACCATGCTGTTTCCATGCCACCATTCTCCTTCCCAGAGAACTCAACAGAAACAAGAAACTGTGAACCTGTCCCTCACACAACACAGTCCCAATGAGGATTCCTGCTCTTCTCTCAAAAGCTACAGCGGAGTTCATTACCGCCATATATTTACTGAGTACCACAAGAGAAACATGACGCTGGGCACTGAGATTGGATACAGTTGATCTTCTCAAAAGTTGAAGTTCAGTTAGAAACTAGACAGAGACACATGATACAGCTGAAATGGTATAAAATATCAAATAAAATCAGAAGAAGACATCCATCCTGAAGCTGGAAAGTGAACTGTGCTCCAGAAGACTGCCAAGAATGACATCTAAGCAGGGACCTATGGATGTGTAGGAGTTGGCCAGATTAATACATGGTACAGAACAAGGCTTTGTGTGGAAGAGAGAAAGGTTGATCCAGGCAGAAGAGCCAGTGTGTAGTAAGAGTGAGACATAAGGGGAACCATTAACCCGTTATAAATGAATACTGGCTGACCACAGAGTACAGACTGGGGTTGGGGGAGGGTGAGGAGGTTATGCAGATGACAGGTGAAGCTAGATAAAAAACACAGGTCAGGGCTCTCAGGAGCTCCTGGATCGTGTTGAGACGTGCAGATATCATAATGACCAAAGAGAAACCACTTAAACAATTGAATTGGAACATTACATGCTCTGGTTGAAAGAACAGCAGAAAAGAGCCAGGAATATTAACCAGCTGAGAGACAATAGTGACTTTGAAGAGTAGGGAAAGGGCTAGAAAAACACTGAAAGATTCCAGAACTTTTTATACTATATATTTGATAGGGATTTATGGTAGATTTTAAAGTGGAAGACAGGGAGAAATAGAAGTCAAGGATAGCATCAAAGTTTCTGCCTTGAGCTACTGGATAGATATTATTCATAATTACTCAGAAATGTCATAAGAAAAATATTAAGGCTTTAATTGGTTCCATAAAAATCCTAGAGTTAGACCATGAATTTCTATTGTCAGGAACAAAACTGGGTTTCTATTGTTCTCTGAAATTTTTGAACGTATGAATACTCTGTAGAAAGTATTGCTAAAACTTAGGTAGTCTTCATTAGAAAAATCCCAAATAGCTCATATGTTCTTATTTTTTAGTAATTCAAGATACTACCTAGTGAAGATTCCCTCTCCATACCCTCCCCCTCCCCCCACCATCCCCTACTTCAGTTAGTATTAATGACCTATTCTGTCACAGGAAAGTACATTTTTCCTGCCTCCATTGTAACTCTTACCATAGTTTTCCTTATTTCAAAGACACTGGAGTTGATTCTCTCTCCCCAGCTGATGTTACGGCTAACGTCTTAGACCCTACACCCAGACATTTCATCTGTAAATTTTAGGGACTAACTCTCTGTCTAACCTTGTATTTAGGTCAGTTAAATTTTTAGTCTCAGTTTTTATGTCTAACAAATAAAAATAATTTGGGAGCCAGCCTCATGGAATAGGCATGAAGATGAATGAGTAATGACTGTAAGGCAGGGGTGTCAAACTCATTTTCACTGGGGCCCACATCAGCCTCCTGGTTGCCTTCAAAGGGCTGAAATAATTTTAGGACTGTATAAATGTAACTACCCCTTAACTGTCAAGGAGTTGAAATTATATTCGGCCCTTTGAAGGCAACAGCGAGGCTGATGTGGCCTCCAGTGAAAATGAGTCTGACACCCCTGCTGTAAGGGATGTAGCAAAATGTACTCTATTACTATCATGTGCTCTTGATGGAGACACACTTTGTCACTTGAACTCTGTTTCTCGCAATGCACAAAACAATATTCTACATTTATTTCATACGCATTCCACACGTGACTTTTAAATCAACTTCATTTTATTAATTTTTCTATACTTCTCAAATATGAATGGTTGGAGATTTGAAATAACTCAATCTGTATTTCTCTTTAGAGGCCTAACCAGCCCTTATAGTTGACAAACGGTCAAACGGAATGGCCCTGCTCCAGGTCAGCAAGCTCCTTAATGTATTCAAGTGTTTACGTATTTGGGGTGAAGATGAGCTGAAATGAACCATAAGACACTGACACCATGATCAGGGATAGGTCTTTGTTTGAAGGTAATCTTATCAATAAATCAGAATTATTTCTTTTCCTTACAGTATCTAAACCAACTAATTAATGATCTGTAAACACCTCCGATGTGTACCACTATTTAAAGAAAAAAATATTCAAAGAGTGAAATCTTTTATGGTATTAAATAGAAGAAATTTTGTCTAATTTATTTCCATAAGGTTTAATATTACTTTGGTTTTACTTCAGAATCACATAGTGGTAATAGAAATTCAGAACATGAGACACCAAAACATTTCAGTTTTATCTTGGTCCCTTTGGGTTACTTAAGAGTTCTAACCCATGGGTATAGCAGGACTTGGTAGGCAGTCCACAGGAGTAGTTACGAATATATTTGAGGGTTTCTAGAGTCAGGCTTCCTGGGTTTATCTACTCTTCCTGTTGAATCTATATCTTAGTCATGTGTGTCTGACCCAGTTTATTCACCTGTCAGGAAATCTATAAACCCCACAAGCACCTTGAGCTTCACATACTCAATGAAGCCTTTCAACTGCCACAATGCCCGGGTGCCTCCTTTTCCACCACTTTGGTTCTCTCAGCTTCCTGGGAGGGAAGGACACCAGCATGCCTGCCAGGTAGGAGTGCTGCAGCTCCGCTATCCAGCTCAGAACTGCCGAGACCTTGGAAAGACTGGCTCTTGAGGTGGAGCACCATGCCAGACAGTGAGGATTCTGGCTCCCCCAGAGTCTGCCAGGTAACACACAGATGTACAAGGGAGTTAACATCCTATGGGCTAACTTGTGTCAGTCAGAGAAAGGAAGACAAGAAGGAGCCATCAGACCAATCTCCTTCCTTGCCTCCCCTCCCAGGCATGGTGGATCCGTAAATTCTCTCTAAAGGCTGTGGACAGGCATGACTGATCAGCTGCTGAGCTATCTTGTCAAGCTGTGTTCAGCCTGCTAATGCAACACCTTATTTTTTTCTTGCCTACCACCGTTTGTACCGTTCTTTCTGCCCAAGGATTGAATATTGCACAAAAGCTTTAGCTTGTGAGTGCTGGTTTGTTGTTTTCTTTCCCCCTCAGTTTGTGGAGAATTCAAACTAAGATACTGTGTGATCTTGGACAAAATACTTAATATTTCTGGGTCTTTTTTATTGATCTATAAAATGGAAATAAGAGTAGAAGCTATATTATAGAGGTTTCTTTTTTAAATGAAATCAGATGATACAGGCAAAGCACTTAGAAGCATTTATAGCTCATAGCAAGTAGTTATTAATATTAGCTATTTTATTGCTTATGTAGTGAGAATATGGCAAATGACTGATCTGAAAACACGGTATGATACTAATGGATCAAAATGATTTAGCTCAAGACTGATCTTATAGTCCTCCTGTGACTGAGGCTCTCAAATTGTTTCAGTTTTTCACCATCTTCACAATAAAGGACAGACTCTTTGGTATGACACTAATTCCAGTCTGCTAACAATTTAATGCTCCAGTCTCATATGACTGACCTCCTTCATAGACCATGAATTATCCCCATTCCCTGACTCGCCACGATAATAATAGTAATAATAATTACAACTAATATTTATTGGATACTTATTATAAGCCAAGCAAAGCACTATTCTAAATATTTAATGCACTATGTTATTTTCTGCTCAAACCCCTGAAAGGGCATTTAGAGAGTAAAAGCCAAAGTCCTCACAAGGCCCCTAAAACACTATATGAACCAGACCCCCTCTGACTCCTGTTGGCCTATTTCCTCATTCCCATTCCATCCCAGGTACTCTGGCTGACCTGTCACTCCTCGGACACTGTGGACACTACCTCAGACAGGCACGGAGCTCTAGCTGACCTTTGTGGTGGCAATTGCACTCCCAGCCAGATATCCACATGGCCAATCCCCTCCCCTCTTCCAAATCTTCACTCTAGCCCTACCTTTTCAATGAGGCTTGTCCGGATTGCTGCATTTAACATACAATCCCCCTTCCTCACCACTCCATGCTGCTGGTCTTCTGCTCTCCTATCCTTTTGTCAATAGTACACATTTTATTCTTGAATTTTATATAACTAGGTTATTGACAAACTTTTTAAAGTATTTTTACTGATTATGCTATTACAGTTGTCCCATTTTTTCCTCTTTATCCTTCTCTGTCCTGCACTCCCTCTTTCCAGCATTCCCCACCCCACTTAATTCACATCCATGGGTCATACACATAAGTTTTTTAGCTTCTCCATTTCTCTATTTTTAAGCCCTGATCCTGTCTATTTTGCACCTACATTTATGCTACTTATTCCCTGTACCTTTTCCCGCATTCCCCCTGCTCTCCCTTCCTGCTGGTAACCCTCCATGTGATCTCCATTTCTGTGATTTTCTGTTCCTGTTCTAGTGTTTGATTATTTTGTTTTTTAGGTTCAGTTGTTAATAGCTGTGAGTTTACTGTCATTTTACTGTTCATAGTTTTGATCTTCTTTTTCTTAGGTTAAGTCCATTTAACATTTCATATAATAAGGGCTTGGTGGTGATGAACTCCTTTACCTTGACCTTATATGAGAAGCACTTTATCTGCCCATCCATCCTAAATGCTTTGCTGGATAGAGTAATCTTGGATGTGGGTCCTTGCCTTTCACCTTCTTTCCAGCCCCTTCTTGCCTATAGGGTTGCTTTTGAGAAATCAGCTAGTAGTCTTATGGGACTCCTTTGTAGGTAACTCTCTTTCTCTTGCTGCTTTTAAGATTTTCTCCTTATCTTATATCTTGGGTAGTTTAATTATGATGTGTCTTGGTGTGTTCCTCCTTCGGTCCAACTTCTTTGGGACTCTCTGAGCTTCCTGGACTTGTATGTCTATTTCCTTTGCCAGATTGGAGAAGCTTTCCTGCTTTATTGCTTTCAAATAAGTTTTCCATTTCTTGCTCTTCATCTTCTCCTTCTAGCACCCCTATGATTTGGATGTTGGAACATTTAAATTATCCCAAATGTTCCTAAGCCTTTCCTCATTTTTTTGGATTCTTATTTCTTCCTTCTGTTTTGGTTGAATGTTTATTTCTTCCTTCTGCTTCAAATGGTTGATTTGAGTCCCAATTTCCTTCCCTTCACTGTTGGTTCCTTGTATATTTTTCTTTATTTCACTTTGTATAGCCTTCACTTCTTTTATTTTGTGGCTGTACTCAATCATTTCTGCAGACATCCTGATTACCAGTGTTTTGAACTCTGCACCTGATAGGTTCTCTATCTCCTCATCACTTAGTTGTTTTCTTGGAGTTTTGATCTGTTCTTTCATTTGGGCCTTATTTCTTTGTCTCAGCATTCCTGTTATGTTGTAAGGGGTGGAGCCTTATGTATTGATCAGGGTGGGGCATCCCACTTCACTGCATTGTAGTGCAGTATGTGAGGGAGTGGTCAGAGATGAAACAATGCTGCTTGCTTGGCTCTCGCCTCATTTTCAGTTACTTTCCTTGCCACTTACAAAAACATTGGGCCCTTCTGGTGCTGATTCTCAGGTGGGTAGGTTCTAGGACCCCCTGGGTCCCTCCACCAGACTCTCCTGTGAGACTGGGAGTTTCTCCTGCTGCTGCAACCCCTACAGATTTTTACAGCCAGAGGTTTTGAGGCTTTATTTCCTCATGCTAGAACCCTGGGTTGTGTGGTTTGTCTTGCTCCCATTTGTTCCTCCTGGTTTATCTGCATGTGAATGTGGGATTGCCGGGTCCTCCATCCACTGCCTTGCCACATATCCTCTCTGACCTGGCTGCCCATCTCCACCCCTCCTACCAGTGTGGAGAATGTTTCTTCTTTGACTTCTTGATTGTTGGACTTCCTTAGAGTTTGATTTTCTGGCAGTTTTGGTTGTTTTGTGTTTTTAAATTGGTTGTTTTCCTTCTTTTGGTTGTGCAAGGAAGCAAAGCGTATCTACCTTAGCCTTCCTCTTGGCCAGAGTCCAAGTTATTGACAATCTTGCTGGTTTTTGTCTATCTCTCCCTGGTAGATTAGAAGCTACACAAAGTAAGGTATGTTG
>VMDR010032918.1:0-11540 GCA_007922815.1 Macrotus californicus
CTGCTCTATGTGCTTCTTCAGAAATTTTCTATTTATATATACAAAATGTGTGCATATATAAATTTATATATAAATATGTACATTTAATTATAGACACATATTCATATATACAAATAAAACTATATAGCACATACTACGTATATACTAAATAAGAATGTATGTAACTATACATGCATACCTATATACTATATATAATTATACAATGCAAACATACATACAACTGTGAGTGTGTATGGTGTTCTCAATCTATCCTCTAATCTTTTATCCTCTCAGTTTTATCATTTTCATTTTTTAGCATTTTCCATTAAGTCCTGGGAAAATACTTCTATTTAAATTATCAGTCTATCAGTTGTACATTTTCTCCACTGAAGTTACAAATTTGGAGATCTTCTTAATCTCTCAGTGATCTTTCTGTTGTTGTATTGTTTCTCTTTCCAACTACTTCTCTTTCTGCAGGCACGCACTATACCGGTTCGGGTTGGCCAGGCTGCACCGCAGCTAACAAACACACCCCGATTCTCAGTGAATTGGTGTCGGAGTTCGTTTCTCATTCTGAAGCAGGTGAAAAGGGAGGGTTGTCTGCTGTGGTCATTTCAGGATCTATCTCCACGGTTTCCAAGTCAGAGACAGGGGAAAGCACCGACTCTTATGGAAGTGGCACACCTCACGCTGACTCAATTCAGTGACACAAACAAGACCCTTGAAGGTCTTCCAGTGGGCAAATGTCCAGGAAGTACAATCCTATTGTTTCTGGAAGGTGCAAGGGCGAGCAGTTTGGTGAAGAGAATGAGCACTTCCAACACCACACAGTGTTCTTGTGATTCATCCTGCTATCATGACTAATAAGTGGTTCTCCTGTACTTAATGTAAATCTCACTGCTTCAATGAGGGCCCTTTACCTGAATACATCTAGTTTGTTATTCTTATCTGAACTGTCAAGTTGAAATCACATATTTCAAAGCTTTCTATAGAGAAAGATCATTATTTATTATTGAGAACTAAAATGGGTCTGCTGGAAATTTCTCAAATTTCAAGGCCCTTGAAGGTCCTGTAAGATAAAGATTTTTCCTTTCATGGGTGGCCACAGGTGCCCAGCTCTTGCAATCTCATCTCAACTATACAGAATGACATTTTTTCTTTCTTTTCTTTTTCTTTTTTTTTTTGCATTTGGAATGAAAAGTTATTCCTTATTAATAGATTGTATGGGTCATTTTATTGGGAATTAGCCAAGGAAAGGAATTTAAATGAGTGTTCTCAAACCGTATCTTGAACTATAGCATCCCTAGATTGCCAATTTTGAATATTAGGTCAACCATTAATTCAGCTACCCAAGACACAACCAGGGAGACATCTGTCCTTTCCTTCATACCCAGTTGGTCACCAAACCTTTCCATTTTTGTGTCCTAAATATCCTGGAAAAGCATAGGGCTCTGGAGGGAAGAGTTAATATCAAACTGAATTTATGACAATTTTGCATCCTCTGGGGAAATGTAATACGTAACATTAAATAGGCCAAATCTCGATAGCTGATAAGGCCTATTCAAGGGAAAATCAATAAGCTTTCTTATTTCTTTTAGCAAACCAAGTCCTAAATGTTTTTGATTAATAAGGAAAAAAGTCTGACAGTAAGCACTCAAGAAATAGTTGAATTTGACAGAGCCAAAAAACAGAAAAACAAAGTGAAAACATTCTTACGGAATGCCACAAGTTAAGTAGAAGAATATGGCCAGGCTGCTGTGGTCATATTTGCAATTAATACATACAGGGAGGTGCTGACTGACTGCAACTCAATGAGGAATGCAGAATGCAAAAAGCTAGAGAGAAGGTCCTGAGAAATAAATCATAAATACTCCCATATCACCAATGTATAACAAAAACTTTTCATTGGTTTCTAGCATTATGGTAATTAAGGAAAAGTTATAAGTGATGTATTTAACAAGGACATTTTTTTGTAATGTTCTTATAATGGGTTTCCATTAGTAGACCTTGAGTTTTAGGTACTGATTTAGTATGTAGCAAAATGCCTTATTGATGAAAGTATCTACGATGATTAAGGTGAATTAGCCTGTGGAAACTTGTGCATTCCCATCGTAACAAATGGCTTTTTGTGACTAAAAGCATAGTGGTTTTATTCATGAAGGACCACAAGTTCTCTCCCTAACACAGTACCTAACTTTGTCATGCAAATTAAGGTGTCTATTAAAAATTATTTTTCCATTGAAGGTTCTTCCAAATTGACCACAGCTTATTTTACAATATAGCAACAATCAATGAAATCCTGATTTCTCTTTGTAGGTGTCAGCTTTAGGAATGTTATGTGGAGTGAGGGCATTCAAAAGAAAACTTATAGTACACTCTTTCCTCTTAAACAGACTTCGAATTTCTTATTTAAAACCTAGAAAGCCAAGTAGGAAGCCACTGAGATACAGTTATGCTAACAGTCTCAGATTATAAATCCAAAGTAATCTGTAAAGCTTGCTGTAAAAATTGGTCCCTGGGGGGACAGGGACAGGTGGAAATACGTGGCTATGAAAAGACAACAGAAGGGGTTCTTGCAGTGATGAAAAATGTCTGCATTTTGGCTGTGGTGATGGATACAAAAGCTACATATGTGATTAAAGTGCACGGAACTAAACACACACACACACACGAGTACAAGTAAAACTGGAAAACACAATTAGACTAGAGGATTGTATCAATGTCAATATTCTGATTTTGATATTGTATGGTAGTTCTATATTATCACTGTGGAAACTGAATAAATGGTACAAGGGATCTTTCTGTATTATTTCTTATAACTGCATGCAAATCTACAATGATCTGAAAATAAATGTAAAAAATACCTCTCTCTCCTTTTCCTGAAAGCTCATGTTTTAAATCCATACAAATGTGAACTGATTCTGTTATTTTTCTTCCCTTGTAAGAGTAATCTACATAATTACAAACCTATCCCTAGAAGTCATACATTGAGCCCGTGGTACGAATGTCACCTAGTGAAGCATTTGGATGATTTAATAGAATGAAATTCAAGGAAGAGCATGGAAAAAGTGCATCCACATTTCTGAAAGAACAAATAATACTTTTTAAATAACTGTATAAATCAAGTAACTTTCTTAAAAACATCCTCCTCTAACCTAAAACCCCACTTATGGAAGCACTGACTTTCTCTTTATAGTCACATCAAAAATTATTGATCTGCCTTTTAATGGTTTCACTATTATTCTAAAGGCCTTTCTAATCATCTTTCTGCAAACAGAAGCACTAATGGTCTAAAGATATATTGTTTCAATACAGGGCAGCAGTGCTAATTATAGGGCCATTTTGAGAATTTGATAGGCCTTAAGTATATTTGTATTTGATGATCTTCCCCACTACCAAATGTAATAAAATGTATCCACACGGTACATTCCATATAATTAACAAAACCCCCCCACAAATATTGAGATGCAGTTGACTAATTGACATAATGTTTTATTTTGGAGATATTTCATTAGACAGTCATTAATTTCAATTGTGCAATTCTCTTTTTGTATTTTATGGCCACTAGCTTTTGAAGGGAAGGGAAAAGGAGGTCTCAATAATTGTGAGTGCTGTAAGCTCATATGCCCTACACAACGTGCACAGAAACTAAAATGAAAAAAAAGTCCTGACTGACTGTAACATGGCTAAGCAGAATAACTCACCTGACAAATGTGAAATAAGGATGTAAGAGGGAAATTAGTATAAGTAATTGCTTTCCCAAAGCCACAAGGTTGGTCTTTTTAAGGCAAAGTAGCAAAAACTAACCTGAGCATGTGGGCAGCATTGAAGACCACGTCGAACTCTGTGCTGTCCAGTTCAGCTGCTTTTTTTGCCATCTCGGCAGCTTCTATGAGGCGAGCTTCTTCCAGAAGAAACTGACCTGCAAAGGATGAAAGCAGGTGAGCTTCGACCTAGAAAATAATAATCCCGTGGAATAAATAAAGCTGCTATATAGAAAAATATAAAAACAGTGATTAAGGTGACACGTAGCAAAGATTTACATGTGCCGTACACCTACATGTTTATTATGTAGTCATATTTTTCATAATTGCAGGGCATTTGTCTGGTATATTAACCATTTCTTTTTCTTAAAGATTTTATTTATTTTTAGAGAGAATGGAAGGAAGGGAGAAAATAGGGAAAGAAACATCAATGTGCGAGAGATACATCCGTCAGTTGCCTCTCTGCACACCCTGAACTAGGAAGTTGGCCTGCAACCCAGGCAGGTGCCCCTGACTGGGAGTCGAACTGGCAACCTTTTGGTTGACAGACCAGCCCTCAATCCACTGAGCCACACCAGCCAGGGATCTTTTTTCCCCTTAAAATAACATCCTGTTTAGACTGTTGTAGCAAGAAATAAAATGAACAGATATATTACAAATAATAAAATAAAAGATATATTGTTAGGTAAAATTATTTAAAAAATTTTAACACTAATGGGAAGATTAATGTTTCCTTTTCTTTGCAGTTTAATTGAGAAATAACTAACACACATCACTGTGTAAGTTTAAGGCATACAGCGTGATGGTTTGATGTAGACATCTATTGTGAAATTATTACCAATGTTTTCTAATGGTCACAGTGTAAGACTTAAGTCATTGTATTAGTCCTACTGCTGAATCTACATCTCAGGTGCAATATATTTCAGCAAGCCACCAATCAAGTGGTTTAAACATTCACCTATAAATTCATTATATATGTTGCATCCATAGCATAAAATTTATTAGCTATGAATCTCTGAGCTCATAGGATGATAGCTCCTTTGTAGAAAAAAAATTCCAAATGAGTTTATTTTATTCTAATTATTGGTCCTTTAAAACAGCATCTGTCTCTGATGCATATGCACAAAAAAAAGAAAACCAAACAGGGCTATGCATATTGAGATATATTTCTTATATTTAAATAATAGTAAAATTAAAAAAAAACAGAAAGGTCAATTTAACTCAATTAATTGACTAACAAATGTGGAAGAAATATTAACTGATTCCAACTTTTGAGATTACTTTCAGGTTAGCTTTGCAAGGTTAAAATTATTATAGATAGAGCCACATAAGTCTTTAAAAGTGTACCTCAATAATTGTCACCCAAAATCATATTGTAAAAGCAAAGAAAAGAACATAGAACTTGAGCCCAATTTTAAGAATGTAAAGAAGCAAACAGAATAGGCGTTTCTTTTTTATACCTAGGGATTTAATAACAGTAAAAGTAATGAAGTTAAGCCTTATCAGATATGGCTATTCAAATGAAAACCAAATGTAGGAATGGCAGAGATAGGCAGGAACCATTCACGCCATTGACAAGCTTAGAGAGCTGTGATCTAATATTTATTTGTTTTTGCTTGGGGTTTCCTGTTTGCTTAAGGTTCAAGACTTTAACACCACACAAAAAAATATCTATAAAAATGATTTACAAGTCCTGAGCTGCAAAAAGAAACAAAAAAAATAAAAAAGGTAAATCCTCTGATGTGGCTGTTGGAAGAGCCCATTAGTTACTGTTCATGTAATGAATATTATAAATTGTCCTCTAACTCAAAAAGACTAGTCCTTAATATTGTAAAAGGGGAAAATTTTCTGCTTTAAGAACTGCAATAAAACCACAGCCATTTACTGTACTTAAACATTTCTAAACTTCAATTAGTAGAGAATGATGAGTTAAAGATAAGCCAAGGGTTTCAAGCCTACATTTTTAAATAAAGTGACAATTTTAAGACCAGGACTTGGAGACCCATCAGCTACTTCTACAAAAAAAAATCTGTATCACTTTCTTAGTTTGTCACCTATCATTCTATGCCTTTCTTATTTGCCAAAGCAAACATAATTGTGGAGTTAGAAAATTATTAAGGAAACGGAGTTGCAAATAGATACATTTATAAATAGAAAAACACATTACTCGTGAAAATCATGTATGTGCTAACTCTACAAATATGTTGATATGGCATTCAATTTAAAGTATACATGATTTTAAAAAAGTAAAACAAGAATCAGACAATGTGTAACAGCCTGAATAACTGCTATCTCCTCCTACATAATAGTAAAGAATAGCAGGCTAAACCCATTCTTCAGTTCGTTATAAATTGTTTAAATCAAAATGTAGTATTAGTTGCTACCTGTCTTCAAAGCATAATATTTACCTAAATAAATGCTTCAATAAACATATTAGTTACTTATGTGATATTTAAACAAAAGATAACGTAGCAATTTATTCCTTGTTCTTTTTCCTTTTCAGATAGTTATTAACTCTGAAATGCACTCTAATAATTAGAAAAAAATGCAACAATTAATTGCATAATGAAAGTTACTTTCTTAAAATTCATTATTCCAAACAATAGAAGGAAAGGAGGACATATTAGCTCAGGTCAGAGAAAAAGAGGCAGAAAGGACATGGCATCTGCACTGTGCACTTGGGGATGGTGACAGGAAGCGAGTGGCAGAGGCGATGACAGTGGCAGCAGAGCGGAGTCCACACGCAATGCCATGTCCCAGTGCCAAGCTTCTCAAGCTTTGTTAATGTTGAATTATCTTTAACGGCTCAAAAACAACCACCAGCAAAGACAGACATGAACTATTTGTGTAAAATCAAATGTACAATTTTATCATAACCAAATATGTAATTGTTATAATTTTTACCTATGCTTTAGGCAAGCTTTGCCATGCAACACGCTCTTTCTAAACAGCTTCCAAGTTCCCAAACCAACATGAAACATATAATCGTTTTTATGGTAAATGGTGATGGAAATAACTCCCATATAATAATTTTATGACAGTTGAATTCATTCATCATTTCAGCATTCAGAGAAACAATATCACAACATATCAGTTTGGTATTTGCATAATTCCCTCCATTCTGTCTTGACAGGCACTATATCTCCATAGTCCAGCATTAATATTCTGTAAGGAATAAAATACCATGGAGTGTAAATCATTTGGTTTCTATTTTTTAACTGAATTTGAAAATTTGAACTAAAGTTGAAAGTAAATTCTTCTTCTATGTTTACAATGATTGTGTGTTTGAAATATAGCCCAGAACTGATGAAAAAATAGGGCAATAAGCATTTCAAACACATAGAACCAACATAAATCAGGTAACAAAGATATACTAGGTCTCTTCTCAATAAATATTAAAAAAACCCTAAATTGATATGTGATTGGAGGAATAGTAAGAAACAAAGTGTGCCCCACTCCTACTGGAAGACTTCACCACAAATCACTCCTCTTCAAGCAGCTTCCTTTATGATTGCTCCCTCCAGAAACAGGCTCCAGGGTCCGCAAACTCCTTAAGCTTCACTTAGTGTAACCTGCTGCTTCACAGCCTTATTTATCCTGAACTCTCAGCCTATAAGAGTTTTCTTCATCCCATCTCCAGTCCTGTCTTGTCTACCTATTGTAACCGGACATCTTTCATTTTTATGCCCAAAACATGTCTTTCTTGGTGAATCTTTCTTTGACCAGTTTCCAACAATGTAAGAATAACTTATGATTTAAATTCACTGTAGAATACTCTACCATTTAAACCAAAGCACTTAAAAGAATAAAAGGGAATGGCATTCTTATGCTGGAACAAGGTCTATAAACCAGACTGCCCAATAAGGCACCCCATTTATATGGTATACGTCGTAGGAGGGGGATCTCACTTCTCTCATTTTTATCGCTCTTGGAAAGTGAATCATTTTACACAATAAGGCATTGAATGCTTTCAAGGAAAAGTGATCAATACTGATCAAAAGTGATCAAGTAAGAGAGAAATAGTTGCTCTTCATGGAAGAATATAAAGGTCTACTGTTGTACTCGCCAAGACTGAGCCAGACCCCAAGGCTCAGTGTGTAAGAGCATCAACTGGGACTCCAAGAGTGAGTGTGACTACGAGATGGAGCCAGGACACCAGGGGAGCACAGACGGATAGAAGAGGAAAGCAAGAAAACTTGGGGAAGGCAGGCACTTAGGGGAGTGGGGAGATTCCACAAGGCCGGAAAGGTCCCCTGTCCCTGCAGTTCTCTAGCTTTAATGCGCATCAGAATCACCCACAGGACTGGCTGAAAAAGTTTCAGATTCAGTGGGTGTGGGGGGAAAGCCTAAGATTTGCATTTTTAACAAGTTCCCAGCAGAGGTTGCTAGTCCAGTGCTGACAGTCTGAGAACAGTGTCTTATAAAAACAATAAAATAAATGTTTTGCACCACACCCTGGACTCCGTGTCTGGGGCTAGCTACCAGTTAGAATGAGCTCTTCCGGCTAATCAGCTGCATGTGCTGTGCCCTTCTCTATGGCACACCCACAACGGCCAGGCTGATCAGATGTGTGTGTATAGATAGAAAGGTATGTATTGTAAGACATACTCATTAAATGCACTCTCTCAAACTTTTAAAATAAGATTTGACAGTTTTATCCCACATAGGCGGAAGAGCTTTCTGAGAAATCACTTGTCTTTCACATGTAGTAGAAAAACACATTCTTTGTGTTTGATAATAGAGTAGAATTTCAAATAAAGAAACCACAAGAATCTTAAGTAAAATATATTTTGCCCTCGTGGGTGTATTGTGCTACCACACTTTACCATTATTTCTTCGGTTTGTAATTTGTCTTACCCAAGTTAATTATCATCATCTTACTTAATTGTCTCAAATTAAAGGGAGAAAAAAGGAAAAAATGAGATGAGAAATCATAAAGAAAAAGACATTTGAGTAGGAAAAAAAAAGAGAAAATAAAAAGCGAAAGCATTCTCTAGATGTCCAGATGCAGAGTGTAAGTCTTCCCATAGGCTAAACAGAAAGAGGGAAAAGACAGTTGATGATTCTGGGTTTAACTATTTCAGCGTCAGAGTTATACCATTTCCTTCCAGACAATTCTGTAACTGAACCACGTAAACTACTTGGTAGGTTTTTACTGACATTTCAATATGACAATCCTGTGAAGATCAATTCCTCAGTAATTCCTGGATTTAAAATGCTGTCTGAAAGGCAGAAATCCATAAAAATGTAAGCTGGCCCTAAGCTACAGGCTCAACCACTACTTTGTAAAAGTTCTACACATAAACTCTACATATAAATGCCCGTTATTGGGATGGGCATTTCTTACTAAATACTATGAAAAATGTGCCCTTATATTCAGTGAAGGAGCTAAAACAATCTGTAATAAGTGTCATGATGACACAATTCTTTTTAGGAAAATCCATTCAAAAGTCGTTTGAAAAAATGTGCAAAAACAAATAAAAGTCTTATTTATAAAATGACAACTAGAACATAGCCTTTGCAGTAAAATGGTTGCCCTTGGGAGAGAACATCAGATCATCAACATGCACCCAGAACCGTTTTCCTTCTACTAACCCCACCGAGTCTCAGGCCATCATCTCACCCTGGATCACAGCAACCTCCTCCTAACTGGCCGATTCCCATAGGTTCGCCCTGGAGTGCACAGGGCGTTCTCAGCACGATGGTCAGAACAGTCCTGTTCAAGTGGAAGAGTCAGTCATTGGCATCTGATCCAGGGAGAGTGCAAGTTACCATCTGCACTACACAATCCGATGTGGTCAAAACGGGGTTCCCTGCCCCAGGGCCCAACCCGGTTCTCTTGACTTCAGCTCCTTTGTCTCCTTCTCCTCTCCCTTCAGTTGCATATTCGATCTCCAATGACCTCCTGTCATTTGTCTACACAGAGGAGGAACAAAGACTCCTACTTCAGACTCTTTTCCTGGAAGTCCCTTTCAAAAGTATCACACTGGCTGATGTGGCTCGGTGGACTGAGTGCTGGCCTGTGAATCAAAGGGTTGCCGGTTCGATCCCCAGTCAGGGCACATGTCTGGGTTGTGGGCTGGGTCCCCGGTGTGGGGCACATGAGAGGCAACCACACATTGATGTTTCCCTCCCTTTCTTCTTCCCTCCCAACCCCTCTGTCTAAAAATAAATAAAATCTTTAAAAATAAAAAAAGTATCACACTGGTTCATTCTCTTATTTCCTGGCAATTTGATAAATATATGTTCAATGACAGGACTGAATTAACCAATCATATCCCTTTGTGACTACTTGTTTCATCTTCAAAAGCAAGTTAAAGTTAGAATCTAGCCAGCATAGGTCACCAGGGGCCTGTCTGCTCAAATCCTCTCACCTGACGGTGATTTTAGGCAAGGCTGCACTGCATGGCCACACAGGCTGGGCACTGCACAATTTCCAAGGCTGCCATTCACAGTGAGTCTCCATGAACTATGAACGGTGCCTTTTAGATTTGAGCACCATGGCCTCCCTGGTTTAGGTCCCTCTGTTTCCCTTGGTGTATAACAAATAATTCAGACATATACCACGCCTTCTTTCTCACTCAGGGCTTATATTCATTTTATTTTATTTAATGTTCACTGTGTTGTTTTTCCATTACCATTTGTTCCCCTTATACCCACTTCCTCCCAGCAATCACCACACTATTGTCCATGTCCATGAGTCCCTTGCCTTTTTGCTTAATTCCTCCGTCACTTCACCTCCTCTCGACCAGCTGTTATCCTGCCCTCCATCTAGGAGTCTGTCCCAATCTTCCTTGAAAGTTCAGTTTGTTCATTAGATTCCACATATGAGTGAAATCCTATGGTATTTGTGTTTCTCCAACTGGCTTATTTCACTTAGCATGATATTCTCCAGGTCCATCTATGCTGTCACAAAGGGTAAAAATTTATTTTTTATGGCCAAGTAGTATTCCATTGTGTAAATGTCCCAGAGTTGTTTTGTCCACTCATCTACTGATGGGCACTTGGGCTGCTTCCATATCATGGTGATTGTAAATAATGCTGCAGTGAATACAGGTGTGCTTATGTTCTTTCAAATGAATGTTTGGGGTTCCTTTGGATACATTCCCAGAAGTGGAATCAATGGGTCAGAAAGCAGATCTATTTTTAATTTTCTGAGGTATCTCCATACTGCTTTCCACAGTCGCTGCACCAACCTGCATCCCCATGAACAGTGTAAAAGTGTTCCCCTTTCTCCATATCCTCACTAGCACTTGTTGTTTGTTGACTTATGGGTGATAGTCATTCTGACAGGTGTGAGGTGATATTTCATTGTGATTTTAATTTGCATCTCTCTGATGATTAGTGACATTGAGCATCTTTTCATATGTCTATTGGCCATTTGTATGTCCTCTTTGGAGAAGTGTCTATTCAGGTCCTTTGCCCATTTTTTAGTTGGGCTGTTTGTTTTTTGGCATTGAGTTTTGTAAGTTCTTTATAATTTTTGGATATTAACCCTTTATCAGATATATTGGCAAATATGTTCTCTTATTCTGTGGGTTGTCTTTTTATTTTGTTGATGATTTACTTTGCTGTGTAAAAGCTTTTTAGTTTGATGTAGTCCCATTTGTTTATTTTTTCTTTTGTTTCCCTTGCCTGTAGAGATATATCCAATAAAACATTGTTATGAGCTATGTCTGAGACTTGGCTGCCTATGTTTTCTTCTAGTATTTTTATGGTTTCATGTCTAACATTTAAATCTTTAATCCATTTTGAATTTATTCTTGTGTGTGGTGTAAGAAGGTGGTCTAGTTTCAT
>VMDR010032919.1:0-11540 GCA_007922815.1 Macrotus californicus
GGGGGGTAAATTATGATTCATAATTTTACAGAAACTGCCTATTTCACGGAGTGTTCTTTAAGTCATTGAAAACTAAAATATAAAGACCTGCCCAAAACCTATAATTCACTAGCTGCAAATATGCTATTTCTCATTCATTTAGAAATAAAATAAATCTCACTAAAATAGCTGCTAACATTTATAGAGCATTAACTATGTGTCAGGAAAGTTCTAAGTGCTTATATGCATGGTCTTATTTAATCCTTACAATAACTCCATGAGGTAGGTAATATTATTATCTCCAATACAGATGAGGAGAATGAAGAACAAAGATATTTAGGTAAGTTGCTTCAATGGTGTAGGTGTAAATCCAGGAAGTTAGGCTTAGAACCCATGATCATAACACTGAATTTTACTGCCTCTCTAATTCATCACTCAGCACTTTGGAAACATGTATATTTAAATGATATTTACTAAACTTATTAAAGTGTGAATTCATTTATTAAATTCTATTGATTGAAGAAAAAACAGGAGCTATTTATTAATAATAGTGAGAATAGTTGGCTACTCTTATGTAATAATTTAATGAGTAGCCGAAATATTCTTACATGAAAGAAAATCCTCTTAACCTTTTTTGTTGATACCAGAAATTCCACCATTACATTTCTATTGTATTGGCTTGTGCTTCTGTCCTCTGTTAAAGTACTTTGGGGGAAAGGCAACACCTCACTCCATCAGTCTTTGTTGCCTTATTAGGAATGAGCTTGTCAGATTCTTCATGATGGAGAAGAGAGAGGAGAGGAGGGGGCACATGGCAGCTGCTGAGGAAATACCACCCAAGGGTATAGGAAGGGTTATAGTGGGGGGCTGACAGCATTCTTTATTAGGGTGTGTTTAGAGTTGGACCCTTATATTGAAAGCACATGACTCCAATCTGATGTAGTTTATCTTCTACTGCTAAAGCACACACTTCTAGGCACCAGGTTAGATTATTGACTAAAATTTGTTCCAGGAAGGGAAGATCATACTGTTTAGTGATTTAAAGATCATCTAATGGGATCCTTCTGAGGTTCATATTACTCTTTTAAACTAACTAAAGGGTGTCTTTAGGCTCCCCAACATCGTGAGCCTGTGCATCTCTGGTAGCACCTTCTTTACCTGAGAAGTCCAAGGACATCCTGCTTTCCAGAGCCCCTCCTGTCCTAGAGTGCTAGCTGTTGAGAAGCTGGACTTAGGGGGATAAGACATTGTCTTGTGAAGTCTATATAACAATATACAGAATTTGTACTTTTGATTTGCAGATAATTGGTATAGCCGGTCAGAAAAGGGAGAGCCCAACCTAGACTTGAATAATCAGGGAGGATTTCATCTAAGAGTTAAGAAATCAGCAAAGAGTTGATTTCTCCTTCTGGATAGTAGAGTTAATTCTTCCAGAACATCCCGGTGCCTGTCTGATTGTCTGCCACATGTGCCCAGGAGTGGGCTGCTCCAAATGCTTTGCTCCCAAAGGTAGGCATGTCTGTGCATGAATAATAACTGGAACCAGAGATGCTTCTAAAGCTTTTCTTTTTAAATTTTTTATTTTTTAAAAAATAATTTTCATTGTATTTTTATATTACCATTTAGTCCCCTTACACCTCCCTCCCCACAATCACCACACTTGTCCATGTCCATGAGTCTTTTTACCTTTTCGCTCAATCCCTCCCTTCCCTACTCTCCTACCCCTTAGCTGCCAACATTAATTTTTTTTATTTCTCCCCCACCACTCCCCTCCACTGAGAACACACTTACTAGCTACTCTGTCAACTAAAGGCTCTTCACAAATTTTCCTGATTTCAGGTTTCAAACATTTAGTTATTTCCAATGTTATGAATTACAAATAATACTGCAATAGTGTATTCATTTTTGAACTTGGGCTAGCTGCTTCTCTGGCACCTTTCTCAATTCTCCATAAACATAACTCTCTTGTTTCAGGCAGGAATTAAATATTCTTGATTTGTGGAAGAGGTAACAGGTGAGCCATTGGAAGCAGAGCCTGCTGGTTGCCTAGACAATTCTCACCCTCCACTTTGACCTTACTAACAGAACCTCAGTTTTGTTCAGTGCTGCAACGTATCCAGGAGTTCTCAGGTTCCTTTGCAGCTGAAGGCTGACTGTATGAGTCAGGACAGGCCAGTAAAATGTAAGTGAAAGCCTGCTGGATAGGGCTCCTGGGAAGCTCAGCTACCATATGCCTTTTCTTTCTGACTTTCCCCACTTCAATATGATCTTCCACCTTTCTAAAGGTGACATGGCCATGTGAGCTTGGTGAAAATATATGTATGTTAAGGATGACAGATGAAGAAGCTAAGAGGATCCTGGACTTTTCATTGTATGAAATTACCTGCTGTGTCTACCTCTGATTATCTAATATTTTCATTATATAAATAAAATAACCCTCTATGGAGGTAAGCCACTGTAATTGAGTTTTTATTACTTCTTATAGCCATCTTGCAAACCTAATTGATTCTAGTTATATCCCAGCTGTGCTATAATGCTGGAGTGACTTGAGATATTTACCTTTATGTTTGAGCCCCAAATTGCATATACCAGCAGGTTTTATAAGCTTATTTATTTTAGTTTTTTGTTTGTTTTTTTTATAGAATTTCATACTTAGAAAAAAGTGTTTATTGTAACCAAACAAATCATTTAAAAATATGTAAAGTGAGAAATTAAACATCTCTGTGTCTCACCTCTACTTCAACTGCTCCTCCTCAAGTCACTGTTAATAGTTTTGTGTCTGTTCTTCTGACATTTTCAATGAATGAACAAATGTCAGTAGCTTTCACAAAAGTTAAGAAACTAGATATTATTTTGTTGCTGTAAACATCTTAGTTACTTGATTTTAGTGAACCTTGGTTTCTTTAAGACTTTGATAATTTTCTGAAATATTTCAAACGTTCATGAGGTTTGTGGTTTGAATTTCTGGGACACTCTACAATCAAAGGCCATAGGAGAATCAAACAACTGTCTCTAGGGTAAAAAAAAACAAAACACCAAAACTCTGAAAAATAGCCACAGCCCTTACCTTTTATCTCTTTCCTTTTTGGATTGTAAACAAGTCTGAAATGTTCGTGCAGGATGGGAGTAGCTAGCCTGACCCACTCCTGTTTTCAAGTACTGCCAACCACTGTAGGTCTATGGCTGGGATAATTGTAAGTCACAAGGTCAAAAGGGAAGTTAGTCTCTCACTGAAACTGCACTAGGGCAAAAACATAGGTATTTCTTAAAATCAATGATGGGAGAGGATTTTAATAAATTTTCATGTCTGTTAGTTTTATGTTCTATGAGTGCTATTTTATGAACTTAATAGTTAGAAGTTTCCTAATATATGTAGCATTTATTTATTAAAATATGAACAACTTGTGAGCATTTTACTGCAATCTCCTCTTTGGTCAGGGGCCGTTTCTTATATATTGGTGTCCAGCTAGATCAAACTAAAGTGAGCAAGCTTCATCACCAGAAACAGCAGTCAATTAGCTTTACAGTATCCCTTTCTTAAAAAGAAGCAGATATGTAAGGACCATGAGATATTTGAGGAAAGTTTCTAAAAAGAAAGAGGCAAAAAAAAAATCCCCACGTAAATAAAAAAACTAAAAACAGGAAAATATAATTTGTGAAAATAAAGTCTATGTGGAGAAAAGAAAGAAACTATCATTAACGTCCTCAGGGAAATAAAAGGAGATATGAAGTAAGAGAAGGATACTATAAAAAAGAAACATTCAGAGAAGAAATAGCTCATGGTAATTTAAAATATGGTAACAGAATGAAAGATTACATAGGACTGGAAGGAAAAGTTGAGGAAATCTCCCCTTGTAGTAAGTCCAAAAGACAAAGGAATGGAAAGAATAAGAGAAAAAAGACAAGGAAATTAAAAGACTGTTTTAAAAGACCCAACATCTGGATAATAGGAGTCCCAGAAAAAAAGAGTGGATATAACTAAAGAAACTATCCAAGACAGAGTCTCACAACTGAATCACATACATTTCTATGTACAAAGAACCCATTAAGTGTTCAGCACAATGTATAAAAATAGAAGACCCACAAGTAAGAACATTGTTAAATTTAAAAATTCTGGAGGAATGTAAAAATTCCTACAAGTTTCTAACATGAAAAATAAAACCAAACTGGCTTTAAACAAAAGATCAAACATTAGAGTGACACTAAGTTTCTTAACAGTGACCCCAGAAGCTAAAAGACAATTGATCAATGTTTTCATAATGAGGGAAATGATTTCCAAGCAAAAATTTCATATCCAGTTAAATCACTAATTATCTGTAAGTCTAGGAGAAGTTAAAATCTGACATGCACTTTCTGACACATAAGCTCTTAAAAAATCACTTTCTGTTTACTTTTTCACAGGAAGTTATTGAAAGGCATGTTCCTTCCACCAAAAGAGTAAGCCAAGAGAGAAAAATAGAAGAGGTCCATGAAATAGGGGATCCAACAAAGAAGGGGTGTGAATGGAGTCACCAAGATAATGGAGTAAGTCTCCTAAGATATGAGAAATGAGATTAGTAACAGAGCAGAAGGCTGAAAAAGAGAAAAGCGCCCTTGATATCCATGGGCTGACCTCGCACTCATAGTTAGGCCTTGATGTTCTCCTCTTGAACACAAAGAATTTCACGGAAAATAACCATCAGACAAGACTATTCTATGATCATAGACAACTATAAGGCCACACTATATTTGTGTTTTATCCAGACAAAAACATGAATATCATCTAATCCACAAAATATCACATATTCCCATCTCACGGTCTTCCTTTCTAATTACAGCTTTAGCCTCAGTCTAGTCTTCTCTTTCTAGCTAAGATTTATTAAGATACTCAATCATAGAATTAGTCTCACTTTCTGACAATATCCAAATCCCAGACAAAGCCCCCTTTTCTTAAACCGTCCCCCAAATCCTTTAAGTCCCTTCTAATACCCTCTACTGAGATACCCTGCTGTTCCCCATGTTGTGTGTTCTCCCTTGCTGCAATGAATAATAAGCTTAGTTCATTCAACTACAGATGTGTTCCTAGTGGTCTTTGGTTACAGGTCATTAACAAGTCTCAGAAGTGATTACTTCAAAATGAAATGAATAGACCACCAAAAAGGTTTTAACCTATGAAGAGGGAATTTTTACAATTAGAGAAGAGTTTGGTTTTGAACTAAGGATAAATATACAGAAAACCACAAATTAAAAAAGCAGGTTATTTGTAAATTTCTTGGAACACAAAATTTTGTAAGGAAGGAGAAAAGAATTATCTAATATTACATGACTCAGGCGTGAGTAGCCTTTACAGATTCATAATAATGTAAACATCAAATTTTGAGCTAGCCAAATGATGATATGAGTCTATTCAGTGTATGGAGGGATAAGATGTATATGTTAAGCAGAATTATAGAGAAATCTTAATCCTCATCCTTTATAGTTAGAAGTAAAAAAGTGAAAAATCAAGAAGTAGCATATAAGTACATTACTGAGAGTGTGAAGGTGTACCGTAAGAATCAGCTAAAGGAATAGGACTTGATTAGGAATAGGAAATATACAGAGTATGTGCTATTATCTACCTTTCCATACCGGAGGAAGACATCACTAATCAACCATAGGGCTGATAAGTCAGTGCTAAGCCTCAGAGTCCTTTGCAACATGGTTACTTCAAGGAGATACTATCTATGAATGGAGCTGGTACTTGAGATAAAAACTATTTGTCTTCCTTTGACCATATGATCTTTACAATTATTCTCAGTTCTTTCATTCTATGATTATGCAATATAAGGAACACTAACTGTCTTGAGAAGGTGAGTGACACATGAAAGTGCCACTCAAGGAGGTTAATTAGGTAGCAATATGGAGGATTGATTGAATGTGGAAGGAACAGAACCAGGGGAGAAGAACAGCTGGTGGGCAGCTGCAGTCGTTCAGACGATGCAGCATGGGTACTGAGAGACAGACACTTTTGAGATTGATCGAAAGGCCCTGATAATACAGTCGTTTCCAAAGGAATGAAGTAGCCATATTTATAGTCTTATCCTGACTATAAGTTTTCTTTAGCCTTAGAAAAAGTTCATATGTATAAAGAAAGGAAAGCATTTGCTTCTTGGTACCATCTTCTTGGTACTACACACTTTCACATTTGTAATCACATTTGTTCCTTGCAATATCCCAGCTGAAAAGTTTGGAAATGCCTAACTCGGAAGGAGTTCAGTGCATCTGGGATTTAAACCTGACTCTACCAGACTCACTGCTGATGTTCTCCGGAATAGTATGTTGACACAATTGCCTTGAACACTGCAAATAGGTCAGGAAGAGGGAAAAGTGCAGAATCACTTCTAAATCAGGACAAAGAAAGATAAAACTAATGGAAAACCACAAACAAAGGAAAATGATGCTGTTGGGAAAGTCAGTCTTCCGTGTGCAGTCTTTCACTCCCACTTGGCTCATAACAATGGGCTTTGGGCCTGGAGCACTTCCTTACCAAGAATCAAGTCCACACACCTGTGCCTCATGTGGAACTATCTTGCTGTTTCAGGCAAAATGTCTTCCTTTGTTCTGCTTAAGCCTGTATGTCCGTGGCCCTCCAGCTCACCCCAGCTTTCAGTATTTCAGACTCTACAAGAGAAGGGTCAGGGTTCTTTCCACTGCAGCCTGACACGAGATAGCACAGGCCAGTCACACTGAACTGGAGGGGCCTGCAGGTCATAGGGACCAAAAGTCCACTACTGAAATTGATCTTGCTCTGTCTCTTTTCTATGTAAGTCAAGTGTTGTTCCATTCAGTGCTTGGCTGTCTTGTTTTCCTTGGGGAGGCTGATACCAAGATATAATGGGCCTCCTCTCCTGGGATTGGTAAGTGGTACATGGTGTTCTGCTTTCTTGGGATTGATAACCTGCACAGTACTCTACAAGCATGTACCACACAGAAAGTGTCATATTTACTTGGTTAGAGGCTGTTTTGTTGTTGTTGACACAATCTTGGACATGGTTTTATGTTTAGACAGAGAATAACATTAAAGACTGAGAATATTTCAACCCTTAAAACATAATGGTGAATATCAGAGCAAAACCCACAGTCACTGAGGAGACTGTGTTGAAGTGTAGATATGGGGTTTAATTTCTCTTCAGTACCAAGTGGAAATCACAGAGGCATGATTAAATGCAAAGGTGTACTGCAATGTGCAATATTATTACATGAGGGTATGATGTCTTCGATTAAGAAATCCTCCACAGTCCAATTTGTCATGTTAGCCCACATGGTCATTAAAAGCTCTGCTGGCTCTGGCTGCTGTGGCTCAGTGGATTGAGTGCTGGCTTGTGAACCGAAAGGTCACTGGTTTGATTCCCAGTCAGGGCACATGCCTGAGTTGTAGGCCAGGTCCCCAGTTAGGGGTGTGCGAGATGCAACTGATCAATGTATCACTTGCACATCGATGTTTCTCTCCCTCTCCTTCTCTCTCCTTTCCACTCTGTTTAAATAAATAAATAAAATCTTTAAAAAAAAAATCATACTGAACTCTAATGAGTTAAGGATGAAGGTGGTAATTTTTAGGGTAACCACCAAAAGAATGGACAAAAAATGCAAAACTAATGCATATCAAAAATGAGGAAAATAGAACAATATAGAGTAGAAATAGAATAACTCTTTCTTAATCCAAAAGAAGGGAAGATAGGAAAGAAAATGGAACATAAAAGATATGGGACAAATAGGAAGCAATAGTAACATGGTGCACATAGCCCAAGAGTATCCATAATTAGATTAAATGTTTTTGGACTAAATATAAGAATTAAAAGGTAGAAATTTTCAGACCAGATATTTAAAAGTATATCTTGTGTATGAAAGATACACCTAAGTAAGAACACACAAATGATTAAAGTAAATGGAAAAGGAAATGCCATGCAAAATCTAACCGCCAAAAGCTAGTGTAACTGGTAAGGCAACTTCTAAGGCAAAAAGCAGTTCTAGAGTTAAAGAGATTTCACAGTAAGAGAAGAATCAACCTTGACCAGGGTGGTTCAGTTCGTTGGGCATCATCCTGCAAAGCAAAAGGTCACTGGTTTGATTCTTGGTCAGGGCACATACTTGGGCTGCAGGTTTGATCCCCAGTTGGGGCGTGTTCAAGAGGCAATGGATCAGTGTTTCTCTCTCACATTGATATTTCTTTCCCTTTCTCTCTCCCTCCCTTCCCCTCTTTCTAAAGCAAATAAATAAATAAAATATTTTTTAAAAAGGAATCAATCAACTTGCTAGACCTGTGGTTGTAATATTAGAAGTATATGAGAAACATAAATAACTATTCTATTTGTTTTTGAAAAGTGTAGAAAGCACATGTCATCCCACTGAGATAGAAAAGTAAAGTCTATGAGTGCCATCAGCAAGGCCAAGACCTAGTCATTTGTAACAATCATAACCCTAACCAATTATTTTCACACCTTCCTAAAGGTTGGTCTTTGAGCCAGGATGGGCTAGGTTATGCTATAGAAATAAACAACCCCCAGACATCATGGCTCAAAACCAAGACAGTTTATTTCTTGCTCTGGCAAAGCCTGTGGCCAATAGAGACAATTTCCCAAGACTACTCTTAGCTCAGCATTCCTGGCTGCTTCCATTTTGCAACACTTCCACATCATCATGTAGTTCCACAAATGCCACAGAACACCTTCTGAGGTGAGCTAGAGGGCCTCACACTGGCAATTAGATGCTCCATGTGTTACCTCTGCCCAGCCATCAGCCATAACTAGTCATTTGATCCTGCTCAACTGCAAAGGGTGAAAAGAAATATAAACTTTCCATGTGTGCAGAAGGAGAGGAGAACTAGGCTTAGGTTAGGGTCAGAGGTGTCTACCACAGTTGGAAACTTCTGCTTACATTTCTGAGGTCATGAATCTCCATAAGTCAGGGAGCATGATAATACTCAAGAGAATGAATATGGCTTCTATACACCCCACTGTTTTATTTCAGAGATTGATGATCTCTCTCTCTCATTTTTTTTAACCAAAGGAAGCACTGGCCAGGTCCAACACAAGGATGAAGCCTTTCAGCAATGCTTGGTCAATTAGCACAGGTAGTACCACCTTAGAGAGGAGGGAATCAGACGCAACAGGACCAAAACCACTCACTTGGGAGCACAGAGTAACATCTGTCTTGATCATTCTCTGATTGGAATACTCTCTGATACTGCAGAGAACTAGCTTGATAGCCTAAACATTGGATTCCAGGTGTGGGAGGTGCAGGCCAGCTGACCAGTCACATTGACATGATTTGGTCAAGTCCCTGACTATGATAGTCTACAGTGACATCATGCTGGACCCCTTTCAACTGGTAAAGATGGTGGTTTACTTGGTCTTACCCTGTAGTGACTGGATGACCCACTGCTTCCCCCCACCAGGCTGAAGCCAGACCCAAACAAGACATTTCTCCAGTCTTGGGATAGCAAACAGACTGAAAAACACTATAGACTGTAGACTGTATCATAGGTTTGATGCATTTTAAAATGACCTTTTCTCTGTTTTTTTTCTTTTCCTCTTCTTTTTCTATTGATAATACAAATGACTTCTTAAAATATTTTTTACTTCAAAAAGACAGCACTGACTGCACCAGTCTACAATCCCACCAACAGTGCACTAGGGTTCCCTTTTCTCCACATCCTCTCCAACACTTGTCTGCTGATTTGTTTATGATGGCCATTCTGACTGGTGTCAGGTGGTATCTCATTGTGGTTTTAATTTGCATCTCTCTGATGGCTAGTGATGCTGAGCATCTTTTCATATGTCTCTGGGCCCTCTGTAGTCCTCCTTGGAGAAATGTCTGTTCAAGTCTTTTGCCCATTTTTTAATTGGGTTTTTGGTCTTCCTGGAGTGGAGTCGTATGAGTTCTTTATATATTTTGAAGATCAAACCCTTGTCCGAGTCATCATTGGCAAATATGTTTTCCCATATAGTTGGTTCTCTTTTCATTTTAATGCTGTTTTCTTTTGCCATGCAGAAGCTTTTTAATTTGATGAGGTGGGATTGTAGACTGGTGCAGCCACTGTGGAAAACAGTATGGAATTTCCTCAGAAAACTAAAAATGGAATTGCCTTTTGACCCAGCAATTCCGCTGCTGGGATTATACCCTAAGAGCCCTGACACACCAATCCAAAAGAACCTATGCACCCCAATGTTCATAGCAGCACAATTTACAATAGCCAAGTGCTGGAAGCAACCTAAGTGCCCATCAGTCAATGAGTGGATCAAAAAACTATGGTACATTTACACAATGGAATTCTATGCAGCAGAGAGAAAGAAGGCGATCCTACTCTTTGCAACAGCATGGATGGAACTAGAGAGCATTATGCTAAGTGAAATAAGCCAGGCTGTGAGGGAGAAATACCACATGATCTCACCTTTAACTGGAACATAATCAACAAAAGAAAACATCAAACAAAATACAACCAGAGACATTGAAATTAAGAACAATCTAACAATGGCCAGAGGGGAAGGGAGAGGGAACAGTGGGGGGAAGGGACTCCAGGAAACACTATAAAGGACACATGGACATAACCAAGGGGGAGGGTGGGAGCGGGGGAGGGGGTGGGATTGGCTGGGGTTGGGGGGGGAGTGGTGGGGAAAATGCAAACTGTAATTGAACAACAATAAAGTAATAAAAAAAAAAAGACAGCACTGAGTGGTGTGCAGCACCCACCTCTAATAGAAGCCTTTGATGCAGTGCTTGAGTTTGAGTTAGAGCATCCCAGGACACTTTCAAGAGTAGCTCCATCTTTTTCAAATTTCGAAAATCTCGTTCTTTCTCTCTTTGCTTCCGAGAAAGTTCATCATGGTAGTTCTGTTTGTCGATGACGCAGTTTCGTATATTGAGATCCAATATCCCTCTGTTCCAGGTAAGGAGACAAAATGAAAGTGGTTAGTCATCAGCTGCCCTTCATGTTTTTAATGACAGGATGCTCAGCATATACACAGAAAACTATTCTCATGTTAGAATCAAGTTGTGTATAATGCCCAAAGCAACTTTGTTTGCAGGTTGATATCATTTAATGTCTTATAAAAACCCCAAATGGTATTAGCAGATTGGCAGAGACAGAGGCTCCCAATTGCCCTGAAATTTTACTTAAAATTAGGAAGTAACACTCTCTTAGGAAACCACATCACTAAATTGTTCCCATTTGTAAAAAAACATAATTACCTCAGAAATACCATTCATTTGTAGAAAATAATCCCTCAACTATAGTACTCTCCAGTGATATAATTTTCTGGAGGCATATTTCAGGAACTTACAAAATATAACAGATAGTGTCTTTAAAATTTGGTCACAGAAAATTGAGGAAAACAATGAATAAAGGATGAGAAAATACTTCTAAATGCTTTATTTAATATATGTTTTGTTAATGGTAAATACTGATTTAAAATTCTATAAAAATGTTTAGTGAAAAATTATATAAAAACAAATCTGTTTGAGATTATGTTTTGAATCCTCATATACAGGGTCTGGCAGAAGTAAGGACTGCTTGAGTGTGGTTGGTAGGGTAATAATATGAGTGT
>VMDR010032920.1:0-11539 GCA_007922815.1 Macrotus californicus
GTTACGTGTCTTCCGTGAGGCTCCGTACAAAAGCTCTAGTCCAAGGATGCTCACTAGAATTCAGAAGGGAACTTGTATTTACCTTGCCTTTCTTATCATTATATTCTCAGGCAGATGAGTCAATGGAGGTGCCATATCTACATCTACAGAAAATGAAACACCATTCCAACACTTGAACCTACACGTTGGGCTGAGCCACAGGTTACTCGATATTTGACTGGCCACAAGTAAACAAAGGCTCAAAGCTTCCTGCCATTGGAATTTCTATCCAACTCCCATTCTCTCCATGGTAGGCACTTGTCTTGAGCTGAGATGAAGGTGCAGGATTTTACTCACTACCACTGTACCTTAATTTTCCTTTGTAACCCACAAAGAAAAATGAATCAGGGTTTTGAACTAGTAACAGCAGTCTACACTGTGTGTTCTACTCTATGTCAACTCATGTGATTTCACTTAATGGAATAGACACAGAGGTATGATCGGGTGCTTCTGACTTAGGGGGATCTGCTCATTGTAGAAAAAGAAAAGCTGCCTGCTTCATTTCGCAGGTTATCACTCTAAGCCTTGATATGCTTGGCATCTGTGTCCTCCTGAAATTGTCTTATTACCTTGTGAATGGGCACCATGCCATGCTAGCAGATGGGCATAAAGGATGCCAGAAACCCGGGCTGTGTATCATTTTTGAGTATTAGTGTCCAGAAATCAATGACATTTTAAATGCAGCTTTTGAGCTTGAAACACATTTTGAGAGAATGTTAGCACACTCAGGCTTGTCAGATAACAGACAGTATTCTATTATTATGAAGGTGGAGATATTAGGATACAGGCAGGTATAGATCCTGTACCTCTCTCTCTCTTGATCTTTCTATCACCATGAGGATGTCGTATTTAATTACTGGGAATTTGTTCCAAGAAACACCTAGGGTCATATCTCAGGTGGAAAGTCATAAGAGAAATATCATGGGCTTTGTTGACCATGAAGAAATTACTTAACCTCTCAGAACCTAAATTTTATCATTTATAAGATGTGAATTGAGGTAACAAATTATGTAGTTTTAGGTACCGTGTATGTACCTCACAGAGTTACTGTGCAAATGAAATGTGACACTGCTTAAGAAATTACTCTGTGACTTGTACAGTACCATTCAAATGATAGTTGTGAACCATTTTTTCTTTGACCTGTTAGTAGCCCAGCTAACTGCCCTGCTGCTGATTGCAATTCTGAGGAAGAGAATGTCACAATTAAAATTGGGCATCAAAGATCTTGCCACTGAGTTGCTGATGAGAGGTTAACAGTGAGCTCTATTAGGCAGAAATTATTTTTCCTAGATTGGAAAGGGCTAGATCTTCATGGTATCTTCTCTGGGCAGAAAAGCAACAGGGCGATTTGTAGACCACATTTGTGCTATCCAGGAAAAGAGGAGAGCTGAGAAATTTCCTGGTGATTTTAGGCATTATAGATAGCTGATCTAGATGACTTGGGTCCCAAAGTGAAATTCTGAACATAAATTATTCAGCACAGCTCCCTATGCAGGTCAGTGCCAGTTGACCATGAATTTGCTCAGCCCATTGCTTCATATTGGTTTTGGCCTTTTGCACCCAGAAGATTTCTGACATTGTCCTATTTGACTTGTACTCAAATAAAGTTAAAACACACACACGGAAAATAAAAAGCAGCAATCTGAGAGTATTTTTACAATTTTTATGTTAAATATAATTTGACATGAATAGATACTTCTCCAAAGAGGACATACAGATGGCCAATAGACACATGGAAAGATGCTAAATATCACTAATCATCAGGGAAATGCAAAATTAAAACCACAATGAGATACCAATAAGTCAACCACCAAGTGCTGGTGAGGACGTGGAGGAAGGGGAACACTTTAGCACCGTTGGTGGGGATGCAGACTGGTGCAGCCACTGTGGAAAGCAGTATGGAGACACCTCAACAAGTTAAAAATGGAATTGCCTTAACCAAGTGATCCCATTTCTGTGAATTTATCCAAAGAAACCTGAAACAGTAATTCAAAAGAACATAACTATGTTCATTATAGCACTATTTACAATCATCAAGATAGGGAAGCAGCCCAAGTGCCTGTCAGTAGATGAACAACCACGGGACATTTACTCAATGGAATACTACTTGACTGTAAAAAAGAAGAAAATTTTACCCTTCATGACAGCATGGATGGACCTGGAGAACATCATGCTAAGTGAAATAAGCCAGTCCAAGAAAGACAAATACCATATGAGTTCACTCATATGTGGAATCTAATGAATAAACTGAACTAACAAGCAAAACATAAACACTCAAAGATAGAGACCAAGGTGACAGCGCTGGGTGGAGGGGTGAGGATTTAGGGGGTGAAGGGAATCAAGGAAAAAGGACTCATGCACATGAACAACAGCATGCTGATTGCCGGTAGGAGAGTGGTATAATGGGGATAAATAGTAACAGAAAAATACAATAAAAAGAAAAAAGAAAAAGATAAAGCTGTGGTGATTAAGGAAAATGGACTCTTCCTTAGGTCTTTGCCCGTGATCAAGCTGCATGCTCGTTGAGTGAGTGGAAGGAGAGTAAAAACACAGTGAAGAGTCTCCCTCACAAAGTTCTGTGTGCATGTCATACTGTGAAGAAGTGATTCTTCTTAGTGTAGCTCACTGCAGTGCGAAGTCCAATATGTGACCAACGACAATGAGAAATCGGCATGTACCTTAAAGAAATCTCTCATCATATCTGAATCTTACATTTCCCATTGTTTTCCTTTCTAAGATTTTTGTCGTATTTCATATACCACTTTAAATCTATGTTGGTTTATTTCAGCTTTATGAAGTGCCCATATCTAAGGCAGAGAAGAGTGGGGAAAAATTGTATTTTAAGTTCACCTCTATTTAACATTAGCAAATTTTCAGCTCACAAACTGCCACTGACTAACCAGAGACCAGGGAATCTAAATGGTGATTATGTGTTAATAAAATTATTTCTCAAATTCATTATCTTTCTTAAAAAATTTTTTAACAATATTTTTGGAAAAATACATTCATTGGAGTAATAGGTTGAATTTTACTGAAATAATACAGCTCCCCTTTTAGGGAACAAATTAGATTGGAGAATAAAAATGATATTAATTATTGAATTAATGTTAATTTTTTAAGTTCAGGAAAATGTTAAATATGCTTAAAGTAAAACAACACTGATTAATATTTTAGAAGTATAATTATGTTGGGGATAGAAGTGAGATTAAAACCATACTAGCAGAGGATAGTTTCAATGAAACTGACATCACATATGAAGCTATTGTCGGTTTTGACTTATTAACTCTCTTTTTACTACTAAAGAGTTCCTGCAGGAAAGCATAACAGTAACAAAAATAACAAAAAGAGTTTAAATATGCCCAACTTGTTGGCACGATCTGAGCAGAGAGTTTTTTTTTTTAATATATGTCGGAGTATTTAGGAAACAGTAGAAAATTGAAAATCTGGGGGAGAGGGAATTAGCATTTGTTGCTTTTCTGGAAGCCTCCTGCCCTCTTATTTAACTACATATTGTTATAACCATTATGAGTACCTTTCTAACAGCTCTATTAACAAATTCTTTTTATTTCAATTTGTCTCTGCTGGTGGGTCAGTGCTTGTGATTAGAACAGCATAAATGTATGTAGACTTAGTAATAGTGTGCTACAATTTTACTGTAAATATTGAGTAGTAGATTTCCATATAGACAATGAGACGCGGGCTGTACTGTTCTGCACAGTAAATGAACTTTGACACTTCTCCATCAACTCTTATCTACTAAATTGTTATGATTCCAAAATGAAACATCTTTTTTGTGGAGGGCAGAAATCTGTTTTTATTAGTATAATGCAGTACATGGAATTTCTTCACTATGTATACACAGGTGGAAATGAAAATATTAGCAGCTGATGTTTGCAGAGTCTTTCAGGGCTTACAAAGCCTCTCCATCTACTCTATTCTATTTAAAAAAAAGAACTTGAGACTCAAGGGAGTTAAGTGATTTGTCTAAGATCTTACAGCTTGGTGAGTGGCACAGAGTGGACTTGACATCTTCTGACCCTAAATCCCAGGCTTTTCTTAATGTTAAGCCACTTTCGCTGCAGAGAGATCAAGGGTGAGGGCTTGGGGGTCAGAGGACCTGGGTTTGAATTCTGACACTTGAGTTAACCTGGGGCAAGACATTTAACATCGTAGTCCCTGTAAACTGGGGAAGATTTTAGTAATAACCTTACAGAGTTGTGACAGTGAAACAAAATAACATATTATTCTATTGCTTACTAGCATGGTGCCAAGGGCATTGTAATCGATCAATCAATGTTTATTGTTAACATGTATAATCTTGTGCTTACATATCAGTCATACCTGTATATTTGTGTGTTTTGACTTCCTTCAAATCTTAACTTGTTTCTCAAGTTTCTCAGGGGAGATAACTTTCAATTTATTTATTTTCTCTGTAGATGCTAGAAAAAGCTTTTGGAATGAATGTTACAATGAATGAAAACAAAGTGTTTCAATATGATACAGTCAAAGTATTGGAAGCCATTGGAACCCACTATAAGCATTTATTCTAGAAAATATGAATAACTAAAAATTTAAATTTTTTCACTTATACTATAATTAGGAGTGTCCTCTGAGTTAGGATGCCAACACTTTACTCATTGATGCAGCCACTCTCTGCTTTCACACATAATCTTAATTTTTGCATATCTAGTTTTCATTTTTGCCAGTTCTCTCACAAATATTCTTACGTACCATTGAAACTACCATTTTAATATTTAATTGAATTTACCAAATAGCCAAATCTGGTTGTTTATAGATCTTTCATATTCAGTAACATATTTAGTAATTAGCATATAATCAGCCCCCATGTGTAAAAATCTTGCACTTGCTCCTTTTTTTAAAGACTACGTCAAATCAAATAAGCAAAAACAAAAAATAGCTTCTCTAAACATACGAAACCATCACATCCATCCAGAGATGGAAGACAGGAAGGCAACACAGTAAGAATTTGTGTTTAGCAAGTAGAAAAAAAGTGTAAAATGCTAAATTCCTTTTGGTTAAATTTCAAATTAATTCTGAAAAGAATGACTGTGTATATAATTTCTGGGACAGTTATTGTACTTGTTTTCCTTTTTTATTGTAAAATATGAGAAAAATTTTTCTCTCTTAAGAGTTCATCAGCCTCACTGCTTCTTCTATGCGTGAGGTCACATTCCCTTGCTGTTGGGGAGTTGTGATGTCATGGAGAACAATGACTTCAGCTGAGGTAGAAACAGTAGGAGCTGTGACCACTCATAAGCAACCAAGAGCTTGTTATCAGGCAAATGTTCTCGGCAACAAAACAAAGAACATATAATAAAGGACGGTCTATACTCTTCTAGGACTTCCTACACTTCTTTAAAAATGGTTTTGGAAAGAAGAGGAGCATTAACATTAATACAAAGTATGAACTAAAATAAAAGGGCCAGGGATTTGTAACTTCTCCAAGAGGTAACTCTCCTCCTGGCCTCCAGGATCATCAGGAATCATTCCAAGGCCTATTGCCTTTCCGAGTATCAAAGCCATTAGATAGCTGAAGAGAAAGATCCATCAGACTAGGATGGCATGAGAGTCTGCAGAATCCTGAGGTTTGTACCAGGCTAGTTCTGAGGCTCTTGGCAATGGTAAAGCTAGTTCCAAAGCTCCAGTGATAAAGTGAAGGGTAGTTTCTTATTCATTCCTAAAGCTGAGGCGCTCCAGGGCATCGTAGTGTACCAGAAACCACATTCCTGGATCTCAGGGAGTGCTAGAGTTCCAGAGGATTAATCTTAGTTGTCTCTTGACCAAAGTAGCTCCTAATTTACTACACCATGGGGAAAGTTTCACATATGCCTGGTTCTCCTTGATTCACAGATGAAGGTTTCTTACACACACAGGCATGTATGCAGATACTCTAACAGGTAGACACACATATAAGTATTTTAAAGTGCTATTTTTAGTTTGTTTATATAATGTATGTGAGGTACCAGGTTGAGGGTGATTGGAAAAGAATGATAAGTCTTGGCTTCAATGAGATTACATGTAATCATGAAATCTTCCAAGAATTTAAAAGGTAGGCCTATCTAGTCTACTCTCTCATTTTATAGAGGAAGAACCTGAGGCTCAGAAAGGTTGAATAAATATGTCACACAAATTAGTAGTAGATGGCAGCCCCGGTCTTCAATAACTGTAACAGTAACACTTCTGGTGACTTGGATTATAACCACCATTGCAATAGCTCTGATACCTACTATGCACCAGCCCAGTGCTAGGTGCATTGCATGTATCGTCTCATTTAACGACCCGACAAGGTCAAACTACCAGGGCTCCATGTTACGGGTCACTCTGGCAGCATCGGCAGAGACAGAGTTTGGGTTTAGTGCTGTCTGACTTGGTATCCTGCGATCTTAACCAGGGAGCTTTCCACGAATGCCCTTTTCCTTACTTGCTTGTAAGGAAAGAAAAAAAAATTCAGAGTCAGAATCTACTAAAATGCTACCTGCAATATAAACAAATGCTAAATCAACGGTAGAAAAAATGGATTCTCTGAGTGGTCAGAAAGAGGTCCCCCTCGTCCCTCTATGGAGGGTGCATGAATAGAGTTGCAGAAGGGGTACTGAACATGGGTGGGGAACAGCTAGCCTTACTGGAAGGTATGTGTAGTTGGAGGGCTGGTGTGCAGGTATTAATGAGAACCTTTGGCACTCTCAAGCCGAGCAACTACTTTTTATAGTTATTGCTATTACTTCATCTTCCCTGGCTTTTAAAAATTAAGGCAGGTGTCTTTTCACCTGGTGTTCCAACTGATCGAAACTTATATATTAATTAGCAAAGCCAGAGAAGCAGGACACTCTGAAGGGTTATTCCAGAACTAATTACATTATGTGACTGTGAATAACGGCATTTGTATTTTTTTCATCCTAAAAATAACAAACTGGAGAAATGAAGTGTCCAGTGAATGACCTCTCCCCTCGGCTCTGCCTTCACAGACTGCTTTGGATAGTTCTGCATTTGCTTTTGAGAGCGAGAGGATTTTGAACTGATCATGGAAAGGACATTTTAAGAAGCCAAGTGTGGTGTTTAGACAGTTCCAGAGAAGGGAAAGAAGAAAAGGGAAGTAACAGCACAGGGTAATTAAGACCTATATTTTCATTTATCTTAGAAGTTCAGGCCTGTTTAATTGACCTACTCTACCCTACTGCAGAGGAAACATTAACAGTAGTGGAGGCATGAATATTACATCGTGCTGCTCTGCCGGCATTAGAAACAAAATTAAATGAAAACAAAAACCTTGTAGTCTCTAAAAATACTGGCACATTTGCTGTACTGGATAGGAACCCAAACGCATAGCTCTGTAGCACGTGTTTAAAAGGATACCTTGAGCTGTTCTTAAGTTAATTGACTGAGCACTAGCGTGGTCAATAAAATCATAGCACTGGGAAAACAGTTTTTGGAAGTTGGTGCCTCTTTTCTAACAAGTTGGACATGGTGAACTTTGATGACCCTAATGGGCATTTCTGTGTGTTTCAGTCATCAGCTACTTATGGCTTTTCCTGATGGTCCCATGACCATTCAGTGAAGACGGTGTAAGCCGAAGGTAAGGCAGAGCAACTTAGCACCTAGATTTCCTGTGGGAATTAAAAGAGGAGGTTCAGAGTTGATTTTAATAGAGAAGCTAACCTTGCAGTTGACCACCTGACCATCCAACTATGTGTAATATGGTTCTGGTTTCAATATTAAATTGCATACTTAGTGGTGCATACATGACAGGAAGCTCGTTCAATTAATTTCTTTTCCTTTTATCACGCAAGGCATTTTTCTTTCTTCACAGAGGCAGCCTTTGTCATGTGGAGGAAGGCATATTTGATGCTCTTTCCTGTCAGGATGTTCAAATGATGAAAATATCATTTTTGATATGCTCCACTGAAAACGTCTTGTATGTGGAGTAGAGATGCAGATCCCTGGAGAAGGTTGTCCTGTATTTTAGGGCAGGTAAACAGACGGGGATGGAGGCATGTCACTGACAGTCTCATGTAGCCCCACATTAATATGCTTGGGCTCGAGGCTGATGCTTCCCAACCAGGCTAGACAGTGCCCCTTGCTTAGATTCTGCAACTGACAGGCCACAGGCTAGAGGGTGATTCTTGCTGGACTCTGCAGTTTTCCAGCTTTTCTTGTTTGACAGAGTCCTATTCTCTTGACCTTGAGGACATGGAGCAGAACTCATTGCTTCCACCTGGCCTACCGAAGTAAGTAAAGTTATGCTCCTAGAATACCGCTGCTGTAGTTAGTTTAATTTTAATTTATTGCAGAGATGGTTTTATGCATATGACTTTATAACTGTGCACGTATCCTGAGACCTCTGAAGGTCAAATAAATAATAAATGCTCATTAAGAGCTTGGTAGTTTTGCTGAAACTGGCCAACAAAGGTGTCATTGGTGATACTTTCATGTGGACAAATAAAATCTAAGTCAAGTAGTACCTACTAATTAACTATTAGAGTATTCGACTTTATTGCTCTAGAAAATTATATGCCAACAATGCCTTTTTGCCCATTAAAATAGTGGGATGGTTTAAGAGTGAGATGTACTTGCTTTTTAATATATTTTTGCTTTATAATATTGGGATTTTTCCGAATTATTCTTTTTTACCATGTGTTTGTCTCTGCATGTGTGTCCATTTACACTGGAGAAAGGAAGTGGAGGTGGAAAAGGGGCAGAGAAAAAACATTAAGTTCTCACACTTCTCAAACAAATCTCCTCTAGGTGTCACAGGCTGCAGAAGGACAGACAGCCTGATTTTTACCTGTGCATGAGGAACAGAACAGGGTATCAAGGTGACCCCAGGCTCAAGTTCCTGCCATGAAAGTCCTGGCATCGAAGGTTGTGTGTTCAGAGCTCTTCAGAGCGGCAGTGCTGTGCCACGCTCTGTCTTTCTCGGTATCCCTTAAGCTACTGGTGTGGGCTCATCTCCCCTTACTCAGGCCTAGATGTGAAGCAAGGAGACAGTGTTCAATAATGCCCAGCCCCTCCTACCTGAAAAATGCTGCATCACTGCACTTTTGATTGTGATTAAAATTTAACTGTAAAATAAAAAACAGAAATCTGATCATCTTGGTTGAAAGCATTTATATAATCTTATCACACAACATAACCTATTAATGTGGTAGGAAATACTACTTTATAAACTTCAGTGTTAGCACATCTTCCAAACATGATTTTTTGTCTTTAATGTGTTAAATATATTTATGACCTAATTATGAACATACATTCTAGTCTTTATCCTAAGCATATTTATAGCTAAGAAAGGAAACCTGAAATTTAAGCTGACTCTCTTTGTTTCATTGGCTTAAGAGCAACAATAATGTTTTTTGAATCTCAGTTTTCCTTAAAAAACAAAAGAAAAGAAGCAGATTGTAGCTTTTTATTTTAATAATGCAAGATTATTCTTAAGTGGAAAAAGGTACTATCATGAATTATTATAGTCTGTATTTTTTACATATGTGTAATTCTTATCTTTCTGTTTAAAGAAATTTTCATGTCAATAACTAAATTCAAACAGAGATACCCTGGTAATTGAAATCTCTCTCCAATTCCTAAATTGAACCTTTTGCCCTCATTCTACTTCACAGCCAGTTTTGGATTGTGTCTGGCATGATGGAGAAGTGTAGGGAGAGAGGGAGAATAAGAGGAAACATTCCCAAGGTAATTCTTTTCCTAGCTCCTTCCCTGCAAGTGTTCCCAGGGAATGCAGCTACAGATTTGATTATGCCCTTCCTCCAAATTGCTGGGATTAGTTTCTATCCATCCCAAATTCTTATATTGTTTTTGGTGTCTTAGATTTTTTCCTTAATGTGGACAATTTGATTAATTTTTCCATGAACCAAAAGACCACCGTTATCATGATTTACATTATTGACTTTCCTTATTAAGTTCTATAGGCTAAACATAAAAGTAGAAGAGAAATTATTCTAATTCTGTCAATTCTGCATGGCCCTACTGCCTTTAAACTAGATGTAACAATGTATAGAATCCTTAGTAATCACTATATAATTGCTAACAAGATGATTTTTTTCAGTCACATTTTGAGATTTTGTTTTAGGCTCATAGGTTTCACAATGTCTAGACAAGCAAATTCAGGCTCAGAAAACATGAATTGAAAATAATTGCAAGCTACCACTCACTAAGGATATTCAGAGTGCTAGACACTCTGCTGAGTTTTTGATGTGCATTATCTCATTTACTCCTCATGTCCACTACATGAGGGAAGTATTAATATTTACCCAGTTGACAGATGAGGAGACTGAGGCAGAAAGAATAACAGACAAGGAGAGTAGAAGGGCCAGGTAGAAGGGCTGAGATATCATCCAGGTCTGTTTGACTTCAAAGTCTGTGCTTTGAACTACAGAGCTTCAATATCTGTAAATCACTTTAATTGATAGTGAAAAGAGATGGTATGCATTAAAAACATTTTTTTTCCCGAAAGAAAATCAGTAGTTAGAAAAGTACAGTGTAAAAGGGTAGGGGGCTACATATTTCTGCCAGGCAGTCCCTCTCCTGTGAATTTAGATCCAATTTACTATCAATATCTTCTGGCAATATTTCTTTCCTTTTACCGCTACATCATTCATAAGATTCAGTATTTCCAGAACTATAACACACCAATCGTCACCATGCTTTCTCAGCACTATTTGTATTTTAAGTTACTGGAACCACTGCAGCCAATCACATGAGAAGACAGAGGACACTGTTGTTAATTCCAGGCAATATGTGAAAGGGGTAAAAACCTTGAGTGTGCTACACAACCATGTGTCAGACTTGCCTATTTTCTCTAACACACTGCCACACAGAGACACAGGAAAAAAATCTACCTTTTTCCTTTTGTATTGACAAAATTCTAGGAAAAAATGTTTTCCTGAACAACAACAAAATACTATTGAGTACTTGTAATCCAATCTATAATATATTTATTTGTAGCTCCTCCCAAACGTGCCCCTTTTGTGTAGGACTTTTGACTTGATTGCTTTTTTCTTAAACAACCCTGCCCAGCATTGTTCCTGAGATCCACAGTCTTTTAAAAAATAACCTAAAATGAAGAAAAAAAAAAAAAGCCAAGGAAAAATTTCTTATTAGAAAGCACAATGAGAATAGCAGAAATTCTCCTTTAGAAGAGCTCTGATTTATTTAAATCTCTAATTCAGCTTCCTATAGATAATATTCCTTTAAAATGAACCCACTTCTTTCTAAACATTAATTTCCTCCTTTATAAAATTGTGATATTTTTCCAGACTTATATCACAAACTTCTGATGGTGAACAGATAAGGTAATCTGTTAAAGTAATGCATTAAAGTTAGAAAATTCAAATTTTACTAGTAAAAAATGTAAAAATGCAATTCTATATAGACAGGTAAAAGAAATTTGCCATATGAGCTACTGCTCCTCCAATCAAACTTTTGGACAAATTGGGTTTGGGGTGGGAAACCTAGAAGTCAAATTAAGAAA
>VMDR010032921.1:0-11543 GCA_007922815.1 Macrotus californicus
ATTACTGAATTAGCAGAACTGGAATAAAATTTGTGCTTCTTTTTTTAGCAAATTCCATAATTTTTTAACAGACTTCTCTCATCTACTTGAATTTGGAATTGTTGAAGGCTTACTGTAACAAAAATAACAGAAAGACAAACTGTGAAATATAACATGTCACTTATAATTAATAAATCATTAAACACAGGCAAGAAATTCAAGGCCTTTGAAATGCCATGCATTTTCACAGTCAATTAATACTAAATTATTTGGCATATTCAATTCTATAGCTAGGTGAGAAATTATTAAATTTAATTGCTTTCAAATTCACAATTTTACTTGTGAAATGGTGGGCCTCTTTTTAGTCTGGGGGACTATTATAAAACACAAGGGACATTGTGCATCAGCCCCCTTGCATGGAAGTATTGTTCATTTATTTCTCTTTACTACTACCCATTGCTCTTGTCTCTCCTTCCTTCCTTCCTTCCTTCCTTCCTTCCTTCCTTCCTTCCTTCCTTCCTTCCTTCCTTCCTTCCTTCCTCATCGATAAATATTCAATGTGCTGGTCTTTATGCATGAAGTTGACTGGAGGGTTTTCTCCAGTGTGTGGTTTGATGTAACTTAGGGATGTACCCCAAGATTTAGCTGCACAGCCTGCACTTTGAAGAATCTTTTGTGAAGAGTGCTAACTTTCCTTAAGAAGAGTCCCCCAGTTTTGTTCAGTCCTGGCTAGTACAGTTTGTCTGCAATAGCAGTCCAAAGTGATGTCAATGGGTTGGTGACAAAAGAACTACATCAAGAATCCAGAGAACTGGCCTTAAGAAGTCACTTTAAGGATTAAATGACACTAGTAGCTTCCAGCCTTGTTAAAGTAAAAGAAAAAATATCAAACCACCTCATATCAGTAGGTATATTGCTGTTATTTCCTGTTGAGAAAAATATATGACTAAAGGTCATTTATATTCAGCAACTCCTTCAAGGAAATTGAATTTCACTAACTACAGCAGTATAAATAATCATGTAAGCAACACTTATAATGTATACATGCTAATATTTAGTCAGTATATCACTTAGGAATTTTATTATGACTTCTAGAAATAGAACTCTAGCTCTGATGGATTAAATACATAAAAATTTAAGATAAAGAAATCCAGAGGTGCTGGTTTATAACCAAAGTCTTTGAAACTTTCTAGCTTTTCTTCATGGTCCCAAGGTGGTTGCTGGAGTTTCTACCACAACATCTGATTTTCCTGCAGCTTGAAGAGGGGAGGGTGATGGAAAGCAAGAAGTTTTTCTTGAAAGCTTTTTATTCTTTTTTTCTTATGTCTTGATGGCCACCTTATCTGTGAAGGAGGCTGAAGTTCTTTAGCAGAGCACATTATCCAGGTGTCTGTTGGAAGAGAAGGTTGGAAAAGGATATTGGAGAGGCAGTCCACAACATGGTCAGTCTATAGAAAATGCTGAGAGTGCATCTGGAATCATGGGCAATGAGAGGGTTCTCAGTGTGTGGTTTGGAGGCCACAGGGCTAGATGTTCAGGATTTCTTACACCTCTAACATGCTATGATTTTATGATGCTGATGTCTCGGGTGCTGAGTTTAAGGCACTTCTCAGAGGAGGCAGCATGTAGCAGTGAAGAGTATCAAGTGTGTAGTTAGAAGATATAACACAAATCCTGAACTATTGGTTAGCAACTTGGGCAAATTGTTTAACTTCTCAGAATCTCAATTCCCCCCCACCTGCTTACAAGAGGGAAATAATATATACCCATAGGTGTCCTTTGAGAGTTGGATGAGATGAGGTTGCAAAAAATCTCTGAGTACAGAGTCTCAATCACATAGGTGCTTCCTCAATGTAACTTTAAGTTGAGGAATGGAAGGTCACAGTCTAACCTCAAATTTGGGAACAGCCAGGGAAATGTGGGCGCTGATGGATCTGTCATAAGGTTATTTCTTAATGCCAAACAGTGTATTGTAAATAACTGAACCCCAGAAGCAGGTGTAAATTGGGTTGCAAGAAGTCTAAGGCCTTCTGCATACTGCACATCTGTGCTCTGGAGGTCTGCATAGCTATCTGCTTTATATTTCAGGATTTTCATTTTTTATACTAGCTCATTTACAGATGTTTGATCAGGTGTGAACTTCTACCAAGAAGACTATAAAAAGGCAATTTAACAAGTGAGTCTGAAATGCCATACAAAGGGTCAGACTTTATACAGATTACGTACTGGACTTTAAAATGTACAAAGTTGCTCTTTCTTTTTTACTTTCTTGAAAAACTCCTGGAAGTTCAGGAGTTCACGTTGCCTGGTTTGGGCTGCTATCCAGGCAGTAACATCTTCCGGCCTTTTCTCAAACTGTTATCTTTTCCTGAAATGCCCCTTTTCTCCTTTTAATCAGGCAAAAACCTAATTATCTTTGAAGGCCTCTCTCAAGCGGCATCTCTACTTTATGGCCTTGATAACCCAGGACCCAAGCTGAAGAAATCAATCCCTCTTTTTCCTGTGCTGGTTGGTGTAATACCTTTCTTGTATCTTTACTATAATAACATCAAGCATTTATTGAGAACTTACTATGTCCCAGTCATTGTTCTAAGTGCTTTACATATGCTTGTTCCTTTAATGACCATATAAATACACCATAAGGTAAGAACTATTATTATCCTCATTTGACAGATGAAAATTGAGGCACAAATGGTTAAGCAGCTTGCCCAAGATCACACAGCTAGAAAATGGCCAAGTAGTATTTGAACCCAGATTCTTAATTACAGCAAATACATGATAATTATTTTAATAAGGTACTTATTAGTTTCTTTTACTCTAAGAAAATTTCTGTCACAGGATCTGTTCTGTCTTATTTCTCTGAGTATACCCAGCATTTTATCTTGAATAAATGAATGAATGAATGAATGAATATGTATACACACATACTAGCATGGGGTAACAAATTTAAACTGTAGAGAAAGTCCTAAAATAAGGATTGATTACTCTATGGTTGTAATTCATGTTTCTCTCTCCAAAGTAAATGTTAATACTTTTTTTGTGGTTTATTCTAGAAGTTTTTATGCACATAGCAGCATATATGTGTATACTTTAAAGGATTTATCCAAACAGGATCGAACTTAAATACACTCTGTTCCTTGCTAATGCATACAGGTCTGATTTCAACTTATAAAAAATAATTAATTTTGATTAACTATGATATCTTGAAATTTTCATTGACTTTGTGTCCATGAAAATTATTGATTATTTAAAATTACTGATCATAGCCCCAATCCAATTTTTAGAAATGTTGTAACAACATAGTAGTAACCCCAATCCTTTGGGAAAGAGGGAAGGAAGTAAGGAAAAAGATAATTATCTATCTTAACCAAGGTACTATTCAGCATGGCTTACTCAGAATCCTTTTGTTTCTTCCCATTTTCAAAGAATCCCTCACTGAGGTTTTTTTTTTTTTTTTTTTTAAAGGAGCTGGGGAACAGAAAGCTTTGAGCAGAGTATGAAGGCTCTGAAATCCATGGCATCAACAGTCTTGGGAGTCTGCGGTCGGGTGCATAACAACTTAGGGGCTCCTGGCTAGCACAGAAAAGGTTTCATAAATCTTGGATTTTCCAAGGACTTCAGTTTCACACATGTTCTGAGTTCTTCTAGTATTCAAACATTTCATCTACTTCTCTGGCAGGGAAAACACATTCATTTTCCACACGGTACAAATATGTACCTCTCTCAGAAATAGAGAGTGAACAAGAATTTCTGCAAAGGTGAGATGAGAGGAAATGATTTGTTCATGATTTTGATCCTCACCCACAGATCAAACACTTGATGCATGACTAACTTATTCTTGGAAGTCAGCAAAAAGCTTTGATTGTATGTTCTTTGGGGATATACTTGTTTTTCCGTTGGTAAATGAAATCTCCTATGCTCAGGTCTTTAATGCAGCAGGGAAGCCCTAATATAGCACTTTTCTCTGCCTGCTATTGTCTGGATCAGCATTCTTTCTCCTCAGAAACTTTTCAAAAAGCAAAACGTGAAATTGGCTTTTATTACTTTAAAAAATTGTGATGAAGTATACATAACATAACATTTATCACCTTAACTATTTTAAAATGTATAATTCTTTGCATTAAGTATACTCACACTATAGTGTAACCATCACCACCAGCCATCCACAGAACTTTTTCATCTTCCCAAACTGAAACTCCGTGTCGGTTAAACACTGCCTCCTCATCCCCTCTCCAGCCCCTGGTGATGGTTCTCCTACCTTCTGCCTCTACAAACTTGACTATTCTAGGTACCTTGTATAAGTGGAATCATAATACTTGTCCTTTTGTGACTGGCTTCTTTCACTTAGCATAATGTCCTCAAAGTTCATCAACATTGTAGCATGTGTCAGAATTTCCTTCCTTTTAAAGACTGAATAATATTCATTGCATATATTCATCACATCATGCTTATCCATTTATCTGTCAGTGGATACTTGGCTTGCTTCTGCCCAGGTCTGGCCCTTTTAGCTATTATGAATAACGCTACTGTAAACAAGGATATACAAATATCTTGTTGAGTTCTTGCTTTTAATTCTTTTGGTATACACCCAGAAGTGGCATTTCTGGATCATATGGTAATTCTACATTTAATTTTTTGAGGAACTGCCACACTGTTTTCCACAGTGGCTGTATCATTTTACATTCCCACCAGCAATATGCAAAGGTTCGAACTTCTCCACATCTTTACAAATACTTGTTATTTTTTAATTTTTAATGTTTTTAATAGCAGCCATCTGATGGGTGTGAGGTGGTATCTCACTGTGGTTTTGGCCTTCATTACTTTTCACTCAAGAAAAGTTATTCTTCATCCTGGGTTTGGGTGTGGACATGACATATTTGTGTTTCAAAGAGGAATATAATAAAAGCAAATTTCTCTGCTGAATGGTAACTCAGAGCACATTTGCCAGCCTATGCTTGGGCCTACTAAGGGACATAGCTTTTAGAAGGTACTGCCTGGGAAACCATGCATCACCTTTTTATGCTGATCCTCAGTGACGTCCCCAGAGAATTCCTGAGAGTTAAATCCTGTCCTGACTCCCAGGGTCGGGGATGCCCCCTATTTAACCTAATACCACTGGCAGCTTTGTGCCAACTTTTATGTGAAAGGGAGAATGCTCTTAAAAGTGTCAGAGTCATGCATAAACAGTCCTAATTCAGCAATGGTGATAGACTTGACACAGAGACACAGAAAACCTTCACTTCTGTCAGTAGAAGGAGGATTCAGAGCAGACATTATGTGTAGACACTTGCAGTGCTCATTCAAGAAAGACTAAATTGAGTTAGTGTTTTTCTTGCTTTTCTTTTCTCAAAGCACTTCCGCATTTGTCACTGTGTCTTAGCTCTCCACTTGGGGCTGTTGGAAAGTAAGCCCACTTGACAGAGAGAAACATAGTCTTTGAGATATTAAGTGCTTCCCTCAAGGGCACAGTTGGTTAGCAGAAATGAGAGTAAACCCAGCATCATAACTGTAGACCAATAATTGGTTTTGATGGAGATGATTCTTTCTGAGAATTAACATTTCATGGATTTAAATAACCTGCTTTCTTCAGAAGTTTTTATGGCCTGAAGCAAGGTACTCTGTTGAGAGGTGGCAGAGAGTAGCTTATGTCTAGCCCTTTCTTCATAAAGTCTTGGTGTTAAAGCCCAATGCAGGAGTCCAGCTCTGTGAAGACGAGGCACCTCTCAGCTGGACCTCTTAACCTCAGTGGATACTACTGAGTACTCCTCAAAGCCCTAGATAATCAGTTTGGTTAATTCTATTTAGGTTAAATTTAGAACCACTGCTTGTAATTTTCATGATCATTAAAATCAACTTCTCAAAACATAACTGATATAGACTAATGAATTTTCTGTGTTTTTGTTGTTGCTCTGCTTAGCTCAAGTCAGAGATAACTTGAAATTTTATATCACTGATGATGTTTTTTGAGTAACCAATGGCTTTTAACCAGATTTTTAAATGGCCTGAGTAGACACACTGGTCTGGGCAGTGCTTATCAGGCTATTTGCAAATATGCAAGCCTATGCATAAATAGTCCATCTTCTGGAATTTGCTAATTTGAGACCTGCATGTCAGAGAGGGCACATGGATATTCACGAATGTAGCAGGTGAACACCATTGATAGACAAAAGGGAACCAGCTGAGATTTATGGCTTCTTTCCACAGAGGTCATTCATTGGCTCTGGTGACCTCTGCTGCATATGAGCCTCAGAACATGATGAAGCTGTTGTTACAGGGAGAGTAGTATCAGGGCTTCAGGGTTTTAGATTACAGTGAGTATTAGAGGGACCATGGTGATGATTTCTTTCAATAAACTATTTAACAGCAGTCCCTCTTCTGCTATACAGCAAAAGATAAGAAAACTTCAAATGGCCAATTCTGACATGTACCCTGATATATATTTACCTGCAATGTGTAACTTTTATTTTTATTATTTATATCTTTACAGAAGCAACCTTTTGTTAAGGGATACCATGATTGGAGGGAAGAGCTTTAGTTACTGTGAAAAACAATGATCATTTGTTCCCTGCTCTTTGGAATGAAATTCTCAAAGTCTAGTTTAAAATTATATACTTAAAATTTGCCTTATTTTTTAACCAAAGATATCCAATTTTATCATTACTGAAACATTGTTTTTAATCAGTGGATAGTGTTACATATTAAATGCCTATCTCAGCTGCTCTTCCAAACTATCTTTGAACCTCAGAGCTTCTCAGATAATGCCACCCTGTTAGAGCTTGTTTATGCCCATCTCTCATAAACAGAAATGTCAACATGATCAACTACTATTTAGGTAAATAGCTTAAATAAGTTATTTCTTATTTTAATGAAATATATGTTCAAGTATGGACTGAACATATATTTCAAGACTCTTAGTTTCTTGAAGACAGGGACAATATCTTGTTCATATCTCTGTTGTCAAATCCTAATGCATCTTCAACAAATACTATTCAATTTTGGTGCATTAAACCCTAGTTAACCAAATCTGAAACAGGAATTTTGACTGGGGAAGCAAGGTACTCTTTCCACTTAAGACAGACTTTGCGAGCTAACCCTAGGACAATTGTTCCCAACCATTGACTACACATTACAGTACCATAGATTGCCAGAGAAAATATACAGTCACCAATTAAAATGGAATTTGGGATAAATATTGAATGATGTTATTTAAGTATGGCCCATATATCATATAGGCCATATTTATACCAAACATTATTTGTTGTTTTATCTAAAATTTAAATGTAATTGGGCATACTGTGTTTTCGTTTGCTAATATGACAACTCTAGGCCTTAATAAAATACTCACCTGAGGGCTGCACTCCAGAGATCTGGATATAATTGGTCTGGAATGGGACACCACAGTACTGGTATTTTTCAAAGGATCCCAAGGTGATTCTATTATGCAACTAGAGTTGAAGGTCACTGTTCTATGTGTTTTGACTTTGAACCTTGTTGCTGTGGCTTCCAAGTATATGCTTCCTCTCCTTTCCAAGGTATCTTGTGCCTTAGCTTCCCACAGGCCAACCTCAGAGAGCTGTATACCCACAGGATTTGTATGAAGTAGGAAATTCTGGGCAGCTGTGACCTCTCTGTACTTCCTTAGACAAGGGAGCTTTTATTTTAGGAATTCTTCCATATCAGAAATTGGGGGAAATGAAATGTCTCTGTAGAGGAACTGGGCTCCTTTTGGTACCTCAAGCTATTGCATGAAGCTTCAGCTGATACTGGCATCTACATACTTCTCAAATGTGTAGGTCATCCTTGTGGGCACTGTGAATTCTCATAATGGGTCTCCTAGGTGAGTCCCCACACCTGGGTACCTCATCTCCCAAGGATGCCCTCGATATTAGGACTAGCCTCTGCTAGTCCCCATTTCAAGCTTTGGTTGTACATGTGAGAACAGTCTGGACCTTTTAAAATTTAGTGTTTCTGATTGGAATTCAGACCAGTGTTTCTCTGGATTCCTATTTTTTCTGTTGTGCTCACTTGCCATGCACCAGTCTAAACACTGTTGCTTGCCATGGCTTAAGGTGGGTGAGCCTTCTTTGTAAATTATGCCCCGTGGAAAGATGAGGAACTCTAATGCAAGGCCCAGGTCTGGCCCTGTCTTGCTTTGAGTGGGATCTGATGCTTTATTGGAAGATCTACAAATAAGACACAAGTCCCACAATACTATTGGCAAAAATTGGAACAATAAAAAGAGAAGACAATGTAGGGTATAAGACGTTGAGTTTTATTTTAGATATGTACAGTTCAAAATTCTTATAGTATGATCAAACATTAAGATTTGTAATAATTGGAATTATGGAAATAAACACAGAATTTTGAGTTCATTTGTACAGAGTTTAGTTGAAAATGTTGTTAAGTTCTCCAAAAGGAATAAATCTTGGCTCAAGATTCATAGAGGTCAAATACACTAGTAAATGAGAAAGCTGATAGAATGTTATTATAGCCAAGGTAGGAAGGAATGTCACACAGCTATCAGTTTCTGATTTTGCATAAAAAATGACCATCATTATTGGGATAAGGTCTAAGCTAAAGAAATCGCAGGATCTTCTAAGGGAATGGAGACCATCTGAACCTGATAGGCACATGGCTTATGGAGGGAGGGCAAACATTTTCGATATCTTTAAGAGTGCCATATCAGAGTTGCTCATTTAGAAAGAAACCAGATAGTGTTTTAAAGGATGAGTTGTGTTGGAAAATATACCGAGGTGTAGAAGCCAGAGGATGAACCCTGGCCTTTCTATAAGACATCTGCACTGAGGGATCCGTGCAAGGAGGAGATCAGAACTTTTAGTTGTAAGTTGATGTACAAAGTACTAAGCCAAAGGATTAAGTGGACTGGAACATAGTCCTGGATATAAACAAAACAACAACCCTTGTGAGAAGCTGAGAACTGACAGAATCCCTAAGCCTATTAGGAATAGTGATACCTAAGGCTAATGAAACTAACGGCTCAAGTCAAAACAAATATATATATTTCAAGATCAAACTATTCCTTCTGATTTGTTAGTAGAGAAAATAGAAAGGTGAGCCATGATTTTTCCCCCACTGCCAAAATTCATGATAGTGATGACTATATTATGTGACTAATTTGTGAAGTTAAACTTTGACAAGTAAATATAAATTCTTGGTATCCTCTGAAAAATGATTCATATAACCATTGGAAGAGAATATAACACAATATAATGTTTAAAGGCAAAATTTTAAAGTTTTTTAAAGTGTATCTTATTGATTACGTTATCACAGTTTTCCCAATTTTTCACCCCTTGCCCTCCTCAACCCAGAACCCCCTTTCCCTCCAGCAATCCCCCCACTTAGTTCATGTCCATGGGTTGTACACATAAGTTCTTTGGCTTCTCCATTTCCTATACTATCCTTAACATCCTCCTGCCTATTTTGTACCTACCAATTATGTTTTTTAATCCCTGCATCTTTCCCCCCATTCTCCCCCTTACCCAGCCCAGCAGATAAGCCTCCAAATGATCTCCATACATATGATTCTGTTCCTGTTCTGGCTATTTTCTTAGTTTGTTTGTTGTTTTAAGATTCAGTTGTTGATAGTTGTGAATTTGTTGCCTTTTTAATGTTCATAGTTTTGATATTCTTCTTTTTCTTAAAAAAGTCCCTTTAACATTTCATGTAATAATGGCTTGGTTATGATGAACTCCTTTAACTTTACCTTAGCTGGGAAGCACTTTATCTGCCCTTCCATTCTCAGTGATAGCTTTGCTGGATAGAGTAATCTAAGTTGTAGGTCCCTGCTTTTCATCATTTTGAATACTTCTTTCCATCCCCTTCTTGTCTGCAAAGGTTCTTTTGAGAAATCAGCTGACAGTCTTAAGGGAACTCCTTTGTAGGTACCTGTCTCCTTCTCTCTTGCTGCTTTTAAGATTCTCTCTTTATCTTTAAATTTTAATTTTGATGTGTCTTGGTGTGGTCCTCTTTGGGTCCAACTCGTTTGGGATTCTCTGTGCTTCCTGGACTTGTATATTTATTTCCTTCATCAAATTAGGGAAGTTTTATTGTTTTTTTTTCAAATAAGTTTTCAATTTCTTGCTCTTTCTCTTCTCCTTCTGGCATCCTTATGATTCAGATATTGTTATGTTTGGAGATGTCCCAGGGGCACCTTATACTATCCTCTTTTTTTAAAATTCTTTTTTCTTCTAGGTACTCTGGTTAAATGCTCATTTCTTCCTTATATTCCAAATAGTTGATTTGAATCCTGGCTTCATCTCCTCCACTGTTGATTCCATGTAGATTTTTCTTTATTTCACTTAGTGTTTCCTTCACTTCTTCCTGGGTCTTTTTTATTTTGTTGCTGTGCTCAATGAGTTCTTTGAGCATCCTGATCACCAGTGTTTTGAACTCTGAATCTGATAGATTATCTCCATTTTGTGTAGTTCTTTTTGTGGGGTTTTGTTCTATTCTTTTGTTTGGGCCATATTTCCTTGTTTCCTCAATTTGGCAGTCTCCCTGTGTTTGTTTCTATATATTAGGTAGCGCTGTTTTGACTCCCTGTCTTAGTAGCATGACCTGTTGTAGAAAAGGCACCTGAAAATTGTGTGGGGCAGAGGCTTAGGTAATCGCCCAGGTTGGGCAACCTGCTTCACTGCTTTGTGGTTCTGTGGCGGGGGGAGGGCTTGGAGAGATGACTGGGCCTCAATCTGGCTTCTGGAGGTTTTCCCAGCACTTGCCCAGTTTCTAGTTACTTTACCCACTCCCTGTATGTGACTGGCACCCTTCCAGCTGTTGCCCTGGTATTGAATCCTAGAGTGGGTTGGTTCATGTACATTTTAAGACTGAGCAGACCCTTTAAGCAGAGTTTCCTGAAAATCTGGCAGTTTCTTCTGCCACCTCACCCCACCACTGGTTTTTACAGCAAGAAGTTATTGGGATTTATCTTCCTGGTGCTGGACCCCTGGGCTGTGTAGTCTGGCCTTGGGTTGGGATCGATTGTTCCCAAGGTATCCCTCCCAATTTTTATGTACTACATGTGAATATGGGACCACCCATGCCCATTCCACTACTGCCGCTGCCACCTCTCCATGCCACACACGTTTCCTCATGTCTCCTGCTGTCTCCATGACACTGCCCCTCTTACCCATCTGGATGAAGGTGGCTTCTTTAAATCCTTGGTTGTCAGACTTCCACACAGCTCACTTTTTCAATGGTTCTGTGTGTTACATGTTTTGAGACTTAGTTTGTTATTCTTTTTGTGGTGGTGCAAGGAGGCGATGTGTGTCTACCTATGCCTCCATCTTGACTAGAGGACTGAAAGACAAGTTTTAAAACAATGGAGTTTTCATCAAAGAATATAAGCACACATTTCTATTATTCTAATAGATTCACTGTCACTCTTCCAACTTCTACTTTGGAGTTGGTGGTTTGTTTTAAAAATTTATTTTCCAATTACAGTTTACATGCAACATTATTCTAGTTTCAGGTGTAAAACATGGTGGTTAGACATTTACAGATCTCTGAAGTGATCACTCCAATAAGTCTAGTACCCAGGTGATACC
>VMDR010032922.1:0-11538 GCA_007922815.1 Macrotus californicus
TAGTACTAAGCAGTGATTTATAGGTGCGAATCTTAAATAAGGTATGCTTAAATACAATTTCATAAAGAGTTTATGACCTGGGCTACTGGTTCTTAACTTTTTTAGGTTGCTCTGTACTTTATGAATGATGAAAAAGTCACATTGCACAAATATAAAATGTTGCACACAATTTTTAAGGCTGTTATCCACGAATCTCTTATAAAATTTCAGAAAATACTGGTAACATCTCAAAAAACTAAAACTGCATTTTAATTAACAGCAGAAAATTAGAAAACCTGTTCATAAGACAAATGAATTTCAGCTAACACAATCAAAAGTATTACTATTGGGAATTCTGAAAAACTATTAACACATAATTACACAAGCAAGAATCACTGGTTTGGATAGACAGGTGGGCGGTTTGGGTGGGGGGGGGGAATCACCTACTAATTGATTATAATGGACAACTGGAAAAACAAAAAGGGGTAAAGGAACAGTATCTGCTGATCCTCACTTTTGGTCTGACCCCATGCTAGATGTCTTTCCTTTGTTACCTTATTTAATCTTCACAAGAAACCTGTAAGGCAACTTGTTATTACTTTCCTTTTACATATGATAACTACAGCTTAGAGTGGTTAAGAAACTTAAAACTATCCTTCGAAATAATGGAGCTAGGATTTAAAGCCAGGACTGTATGGCTTTCAATATCATGTTCATTCCACTACACTACAGAGCTATGAATCTGCAAAGAATTTGTAACTTGTTGAAGAACATGTATGTGACATGCAAAATACCAACTATGCTGCCCTCCTTGAACAACCAAATTTACTCTGAAATTTGAAAAGCAAAACGTCCCCTAAAGCCAAATTTTTTCCAGCTCTAATATTCTGTGGTTCTAAGGTCTGGAAATAACCATGATACTCTATTCTGCAGTCTCAATGAGATTTATCCAAAATGTATTTTATTTGGTTATACCTTGCCTCATGCAGTAACACGTGACTTGAGGTATATTTCTATTTTATAGACTCAGTACACAGGCTTCCAGAAGTTAAATGGTTTGCCCAATGTCACAAAACCAGGGAGGATAATGAAAGGATTCAAACTCAAATCTCCAAATTTTAAACCCAATGCTTTGGTCACTCTCATTCAGCAATTAAATTATCTTTACTTCGATCTTAATGAGTAATATCAATTTATAAATCCTTCCATTTGAGGCACAAGCATAAAATGAATAAAATATCCTTACAAAATGTACTGACAATACAATTTTATTTTATTTTTTAAAAAGATTTTTTTAAAATTTATTTTTAGAGAGAGGGGAAGGGAGGGAGAGAGAGAGGGAGAAAAACATCAATGTGTGGTTGCCTCTCACATGCCCCCACCTGGGGACCTGACCCACAACCCAGGCAATGTGCCCTGAGGGAGAATCGAACCGTCTACCCTTTGGTTTGTAGGCTGGTGTTCAATTCACCGAGACACACCAGCCAGGGCAACAATACAATTTTAAATATGAAGTTTCAAACAAAACTTTAAAAAACAAGATAGAAAAAAATCACATCATTCTTTCCCTCCAAACATGCAAAAAAACAGCATAATTCTTCACATAAAGTAAATTGGAGACATATACTTCTAGGTACAATGTAGTAGCTAGTGTCAGGCCAACACTCCCACTACAAATAGAAATGGATAAAGTAAAGGAGAAGGAAAACCACATTATTTTAAGAACATCAGAAAATTCCAGAAGCAACAAGGACCAAATGAAATAAAATTCAAAGAAGAAAAGAGCCCTTCCTAAATCATTTGATGGTTACTGGCCATTTTCTTTCTTTTTGACTGTAAGTGTAGGAAGAAAAGGGAAATCAATACTTTCTGCAGGTTGTGCAGGCTGGCTCAATGGACTGAAAAGTAGCTATGGCCTAAAATGTGAAGTCAGTTTTCTCTATAAAGACATTACTGAGTTCTGTAGCAGCATGGAAGGGTGGAGGACCAAGCCAGAAAGGCAGAGAAAAATTAGTCACAGACTGTCACTGCTTAGGACACAAGATCCTGCTAGGTGAGGCAGATCTGCACCAAATGAATGATTGGTCTCCCTCTCAAGACACTTGAGCCTGCATGGAATGGAAGGCTAAAAAAGCCAAACTCAACATATGCTAAGGGTACAACTTTCAGTGTTGAGGAGACAAAGACCAGATGAACTGAATCTTTCTAAACCTGCAACCCCAACCCAGCTCAATCTCTTATTATACCAAAGTGACCATTCCCCTCATGCTATCTCCCTTAACAGAGAAAAGATGAGATCCTTGATTGTGGTAAATTTCATCTGGAGCTTCTAAATTCATTTTGCGTGTAATATCTAGCATAAAATTTTTTTTAAAGTTTAAGGGGCAGGAAAATATGACCAATAACCAAAAGAAAAAACCTCACAGACACAGACCCACAGATAATCCAGGTATCACTATTAGCTGACAGGATGTTAAATTAACTATGATTAATATGTTCAGTAAAACAGAGAAAAAAGATAAAATGGGTGAGAAGAATTTCAGAAGAGACCTGGACTCTATACATTGGATTCTAAAATATAAAATCTCAAACAGATATTCTAGAACTGAAAAATACAGTATCTTAAATTAAGAACTCATTGGATTAACAGCAGGGTGAACACTGAAGAAGCTAGGCAAATCTTTCTACAAACCACCACAACAATACTATCTTCTGAATATTCAGAGAGACTGAATTTCAGCTAGTTCTTGGAAAATACATTTTCAAAGAAGTCTAAAATATTATTGAAGTCCTAGTATCACCTCTGCACATTTAAGGCTCAAAGTTTACACTCTTTGAATATACTCTTTTATGGTGAGAATTAACATTTTTTTCCTTAAAACAAATGGTCAGGCCCTGGCCAGTGTGGCTCAGTTGGTTGGAGCATCATCACATAAACCAAAAGGTTGTGGGTTAGGGGGCATGCAAAAGGCAACTGATTGATGTTTCTCTCTCACATTGATTTTTCTCTCCCTTTCTCTCTCTCTAAAATCAATATGCATGTCCTTGGGAAAGGATAAAAAATAAAAATAAAACAACAAAAAACAAACTGTCAGTGTCATTCACACTAATGACTGTAATTAATTTCATTTATGTAAGAATCAGTTTCCCAAATTTCAAGCCTAAAATATTCTTTAAAATGAAATAGTAATAAATATATTCTTCTGGTTATGAGAAATCTTTGACATGAGACCCCTTTTTCAAAGAGGTTAAACCTATTTCTTTATCCTGCATTTTATAATATGGGAGATACTGAGGAAGAAGCAAGAAACCACGAACTAAACACCCAGGATTAGATCTTGAAAGCCCAACTCTGCCTTCAATGAGAATGCCAGTCCCTCTCCCATTGCATTAACTCATTACATGGCATTCTCAATCTCTCTTAAGGGGAAATACACAAGTTTCAAGAAGGGATGTAAATATTAGGGGAAAAACTCTAATCCTGATCTCTCCCATTTGGATTCTCAATACCTACTATACCCCAAACAAAGTAATTCACAATTACTGAATAACTAAACTTGAGATTGAGAGAAAAGAGATCCAGAAAAGAAATCTAAGAATACTACAACTTAAAGCAAAAGAAATGCAGTCAGACTAGATATAGGCCCTTTTCATCCAAGTTTCAAAAGCTAAATAGCAATTACCTTTAAAAAAAAACCTCAGAGAAACCCTTGCCTCCTCAAAAAACAACTAAAATATCTATATGAAAATACATTACTAAAATGTAAATTTTTTAGGTTTGGAATTAAAGTCAACATTGAGAATTTCGTTACTTAAAGTTCGGAAATAGAGATGTTTTGTATACCCACACAGTTCAATTTTCAAAGGATTACAGATATTCAGAGCTGGGATCTATCTGAGGGATCAGTTAGCCTCACCCTTTCTCAGATTAAAAGAAAAAGGGGACTTCCGGCCAAGATGGAGGAGGAGGTAGGTACACTGTGCCACCTCACACAATGAAAAGGACAACAACAAATTTAAACACAAAAAATAACCAGAACTGCCATAAAATTGAACTATATGGGAGACCAACAACCAAGGAGTTAAAGAAGAAACATTCATCCAGACTGCACCACAACCCAGCAACGTGGGCTGCCCCACCCTGGCAAACACCTAAGGCTCCACCCCTTACAACATAACAAGCGCGCTGAGACAAACAATATGGCGCAATGAAAGAACAGATCAAAACTCCAGAAAAAATACAACTACGCGATGAAGAGGTAGCCAACCTATCAGATGCAGACTTCAAAACACTGGTAATCAGGATGCTCACAGAAATGGTTGAGTATGGTCACAAAACTGAGGAAAAAGTGAAGGCTATGAAAAGTGAAACAAAAAAAAATATACAGGAAACCAACAGTGAAAGGAAGGAAACCAGGACTCAAATCAATGGTTTGGAGAAGAAGGAAGAAATGAACATTCAACCAGAAAAGAATGAAGACACAAGAATTCGAAAAATGAGGAGAGGCTTAAGAACCCCTGGGACAACTTTAAACGTTCCAACATCCAAATCATAGGGGTGCCAAAAGGAGAAGAGGAAGAGAAAGAAATTGAAAACTTATTTGAAAAAATAATGAAGAACTTCCTCGATGTGGCAAAGGAAATAGACTTCCAGGGAGTCCAGGAAGCTCAGAGAGCCCCAAAGAAGCGGGACCCAAGGAAGCACACACCAAGGCACATCCTAGTTACATTACCCAAGATTAAAGATAGGAGAGAATCTTAAAAGTAGCAAGAGAAAAGGAAACAGTTACCTACAAAGGAGTTCCCATAAGACTATGACCTGATTTCTCAAAAGAGACCTTACAGGCAAGAAGGGGCTGGAAAGAAGTATTCCAAGTCATGAAAGGCAAGAACCTACATCCAAGATGACTCTATCTGGCAAAGCTATCAGTTAGAATGGAAGGGCAGATAAAGTGCTTCCCAGATAAGGTCAAGGTAAAGGAGTTCATCATCGCCAAGCCCTTATTATATATGAAATGTTAAAGGGTCTTATCTAAGAAAAAGAAGATGATCAAAAATATGACAAACTCACAACTATCAACAACTGAACCTAAATAAAAAACAAAAACAAAAATAAACTAAGCAAACAACTAGAACAGGAACAGATTCATAGAAATGGAGATCACATGGAGGGTTATCAGTGGGGACGGGAAGGGAGGAGAGAGGGGTAAAAGGTACAGGGAATAAGTAGCATACATGGTAGGTACAAAATAGACAGACAGAGGTTAAGAATAGTATAGGAAACAGAGAAGCCAAAGAACTTATACGTACGACCCATGGACATGAACTAAGCGGAGAGGGAGAATGCTAGTGGCGGAAGTGTGCAGGGTGGAGGGGAATAAAGGGGAGAAAAAAATGGGACAACTGTAATAGCATAATCAATAAAATATATTTTAAAAAAGATTAAGTTTATTTTTTATTTTCTAAATGCTATACTGTGCACACATTGCAATATCTTAATCATTTAAAAAGTAAAAAACAAGAGGATCTCAGATGGTGAGTGGAAAAAAAAAGCTCTGGTACATTTACACAATGTAATACCACTTGGCCATGAAACAGAAGGAAATCTTACCTTTTATGACAACATGGATGGACCTGGAGAGTATTATGCTAAGTGAAGTCAGTCATTCAGAGAAAGACAAATACCATATGATTTCACTTATATGTGGAATCCAGTGAACAAAATAAACTAACAAACAAAATAGAAACAGACTCAGAGAGAACAGACTGATGGCTGGAGGCAGGGGCTCTGGGAGCTGGGTGAAAAAGATAGTGATTAAGCAAAAAACAAACAAACGAAATAGAACTTGTAGATATAGAAAACAGTATGGTGATTAACAGAAGGACAGGGAGGTGGGGGGAGGTAGAAGAGGGTAAAGGGGGCATAAATGGTGATGGAAGGAGACTTGACTTTGGGTGGGTGGTGAACAAACATTATAACATATAGATGATGTTTTATAGAATTGTACAGTTGAAATCTATAATTTTATTAACCAATGTCATCCCAATAAATTCAATAAAAAATTGTTTAAAAAAGTAAAAACCAGAAGACCTCAAATGATTCCTTGCTTTTGAAAGAAAATTACTAACCAAGTGAGATACCACAGTCATTTAAACAAACAGAAACAGTCACACAGTTGGAAAAAGTGAGGGGATCTATACTTAAGAGCTGCAAATTCAACTATAAATCCAGTAAGAACCAGAAATTTTTTTTTTAAATTATTTAGTCTGAAGATGATCTGGCAAGAACTATTAGGGGGGAAAGGGGCATAGGCATTAATCTCTTTCCTAACACTATAAAGTACTAGTTTAAAATACTTTCAGTAAAAATACCTTACTTTACAACAAAAATTGAAGGGCAAATAGCATTTGCTTTTCTATCATTATTTGATGACAAAATGAAATGTAGCCACACAATACCATTCATTCAATTTCAACTTAACAGTAGTTCATTTTTATACATATAACCATAATTTTTAAAAACTTTAACAAAAATGTAATATTCAGTATACACTAATTTTTCATATCTCTACCATCTTGGAAATTTTAATTATAAGCACTCAAAATGACAACTCTTTAGCCCATTTTTTCTGATTACCAAATCACTATGTACTCATCACAGGAAATTTGAAAAATACAAAAGGAAAAAAACAGAATTACCCATAATCTTACCAACTATAAATAATAATTGTAACCATTTTATTTCTTCTATGGGTATTATATCTTACATATTAGCAATAATGCTATTAATATTTATTAGACACTTACTTTGAGCTATTTAAGAGCTTTACACATGCCATTTAATTTTATTCTTACAACAATCCAATTTAAGTACATAGGTGCATATTGCCACTTTACGGATACATCACAAGAGTTTAAGAGGTTAAGAAACATGCCTGAGGTCACAAAACCAAGTGGCATGGCCAAACCAGCATTCTAGATCACTAGCCTATACCACCATCAATATGCACATATGTGTATGGAGAATGCTGTATTCTACTCCACTCTCAAGTATGACATAAAAATTGTAAGTATAATTTTTAGATGGCTATTTAATATAAACAGTATGTGAACATAGCATAATTTAATTAATCTTCTACTGGATCGGATTATTTATGCATAGTGTTCAGGATATTGTGACTCATTCAATACAAAAAACAGAAATAGATAAATGCAAGACTTGCTTGTCAACTTCTAAATTTAAATTAAAGTATATAATTCAACTTACTCTTTTACTGAGACAAATGACTGGCCACATACTGCAACCTAATGTGCAGCAGCAACAAAGGCAGCCACAAAGTAGCCAACGTACATTAACAGGAAGGTTCTTCTTAAGACAACTGTTAACTCTGTTGATGCTGGCTTTAAATTCTTCAGGAGCTACCTAAAGGAAAAAATTAAGAAAAAACAACACTGTAATATTAATGATAATAAACATGTATCATTAGCATAAATTTTTTCCCAACTTGTGAGAAAAAGACTTTAGTTTTGAGGTGTATAAATAGTAGCTAAATAATTAACAGACACTCACTTTTCCAGTTAATGAAGAAGGGAATTCTGATTCAAACTTGTTGCTTAGTCCAAATCTATTTTAAGGAGAAAAATATGTTATTGCATGTCACTGCTGCAATAAAATAGACCATTTAACTTAATCAAAGGTCAAGTAAATAGCAACTTCATATACAGAACAACAAAGGAAATCTGAAACACAAAAATACTGTAATCAGCAATTTATGAAATGTAACAAGCAGTTTTAGAAAATGAATCAAAACTTTTGTAAAACAGGCTGAGAATGACTTCTTTGGTATTCTCTTTGTGAGTCAAATATTAATGTAATGAAAAGCAACACATTGTTCAATTTTGTCAAAATTAAGGTCCTTCCAACTAAGTTACAGAAAGCTAAAATCTCTATGAATTAATTACTCTTTAGGTTAAGATCTTTTGTTAACACTCTACAGCAGGAACAAGTCTAAAAACGCAAATTGATCAGTTAGCATTTTCTGAGATCTGCACGGCAATTACAGCCATGAATGCTAAAAACACCTGGAACAATGCGGTAGCTGACCTGGCTACTAAAACTTCCAAATTTAAGAATTTTGCTATATAGACACCCAAAGAAACGAAACCAAGGTAGTACATTTTAATATCTTTTAAGGGTTTAAACGTCTGCTAAGATCATGAGAACTGATTGGGCACATGGCTATTTCTTTTTGTTTGCATTCTAATTTTTTTATTGTTGTTCAGTTACAGTTGTCCCCCTTTTTCCCCTCATTGCTCTCCCCTGCCCTACCCACGCCCCCTCCCACATTCAGTCCTCCACCCCACCCCCCATTGTCTTTACATAAGTTACTAGAAAAGAATAACATACTTAAGACACATTGGTAGTATCAGGTCACCCTGGAAATAAAAATTGAGCTTCTTAAATATGATGACTTTTTGTTGGATCCTGGAGACATCAGATCCAGCTGATTACTGTCAAGCTAGAATGCAGACCCACTTCTGACAGATTGTATAACTTCCTTTTTCCAAGAGGAGCTGGAAAACCAGATCCCTGTGCAATATTTTCTATCTTTAAAACACTGCCAAAGTCAGCCCTGGCTGGTGCAGCTCAGTGGATTGAGTGCTGACCTGCGAACCAAAGGGTCGCTGGTTCGATTCCCAATCAGGGAACATGCCTAGGTTGTGGGCCAGGTCCGTGGTGGGGAGCATGCAAGAGGCAACCACACATTCATGTTTCCCTCCCTTTCTTTCTCCCTCCTTTCTCCTCTCTCTAAAAAATAAAAAAATAAAATATTTAAGAAAATAAAACATTGCAAAAGTCAAATAAAACACTTCTGTGGGTCAGGTTGTTGTTTGTAGCATGATGTAGACTTCCCTACCTGTAGATGATAGCATCTCAGACCATTTCATCAGCATCTTAAGTACTTTCACACATTATTTAACAGCAACATTGAAATAACATTAATCTATCTTTAAAAACAACAAATACTATTTACAGAAAAGATTACAATTCAACTACCTAGGTCCAGGTCCAAGTTCTTTTCACACTGAACATACTCGTAAACTGGCAATCACTATTATTTAATGTAATTCTGACATTAATGCCATTCTCCTTCTAAGATAAGAAGACTGAGCTAAATCTATTTTCTGTCTATGGGGGGGCCTCAGAGCAATGTGGTTCTACTTGAAAAAGCCCCTACAGATAAACTCCCGTCCAACCTTGAAGGGCCTCCCACTGAGGAAGAGGTGTGAACTGCTTGCTGACAGCTTTCAATGAGGTCTCTAGGTAATGTATTTCCTTTTTATCCATTTCCCTTAGGGAAGATGACATTCACCAAATGTGAGGGTATTCAGCCATCTCAATTATAAATTTCCTTTTCTTCTGTTATCTCCCTTGGTCTGGCGGTTTTCTCCTTCAATCAATAGTTTCCATTTCAACCAGGTTTGTTATTGTAATTAACCAACTCCTTCCAACTGGATTTTTAAATTTTTTAGAAAAGCAACAATCAGATACCTCAAGTATCCCAGAGAGAAATGTCTTCTTTACATCCCCAGTGATTAAATAGTGAAAACAGATGAAATTATTTTATTAAATACCTACAGTTTGTTAGGTAACATGGTAAGGAGGAAAGAGCAGTCCAGCCTGAGTTTAAACCCTAAGTTCCTTTCTTTTCAGAGCCTGGATACTTCTTTATTGGCTGAGTGGCTCAGTGACGACGCTCTGCCCAGGGAGCACTACAGGCTAACTGTCCTGCTGCTCCTGTAGCAGAGCTTTTAAGTCAGGCTAGCAGTTATTTTCCAAATAAAGAACTGGTAGTTCCAAGGACATTCTTTTGACATTCAGTTCCTCCTCAGTAATACATTTTGTTAAACTGTATCTTAGGAAGAGATAGTAATTCTTCCTCTTCCTTCACCTCACCCCCAAAACAATGTCCCAGGAAAGATTACCAGAAACATGATTTACACTGGATGGGAGTGCTCAGCTTTTCCAGCAAGCATTAACTTGGTTCGGTGCTGATGACGTTTCCATTCCCCCTTGCTTGTTCCCCACCAGCTACACAAGAACACCTGGAAGAAGGGTCAAGAAGATGCCGCTGTTGAAGAACCTGGAGTCTCCCCAGTCCACAGGAGTGAACTCCAACTGCAATTTTGCTTTCCCTTTTAAAACCCTCTGAACAAGACTTAGTATTCAAATGAAGCACTTCATGACTACAGGCAGATGGACAATGACAACAGGCTCCCTTCCCTCTCCCGACTTGGAATCAGTGCTCCGCTACAGAGGTGCCTACTCTTTCAAATCCTTAAGGACCTCAAAGACCTTTTAAGTTTATGTGGCTTACATTAATTGATATTTTGGATTAGACATTAGAACTAAGACATCTAAAACATTTTAAAATTTTATTCATAAATGAGCCCATTATATGCTAACAAATATAACATTTTATGCAAAACATCTATTTTTCAACAAACATCTTCAGTGAGAAAAGTATTTTACACTTTCACATATATTTTTAATGTCTAACAATGGAACACAGGTGGATTCTCACATCTCTTCCTGCATTCAATCTGTGACATGTTCCTATTGGTTGATATTTATGAAGAAAATTGGGCCTTGCCAAATATGTAGTTGAAAAACTGTCTATATTTTTCTCTGATACTATACCAAAACTTGCCAAGTGGTAGTCTCTTATGGTTCTTTGCAAGGAAGAAACTGAAACTCTACCAATGAACTTTCAATACTCTGCTAAATTAAAATTCATTGACACATCTTTATTTTGAATGAATTTTACCCAGACCCGACTTTGTAACTTCATGCATTGGTTGAATGCTGACACACTTCATTTTAAGATAAGGAATCATTCATTAATATGATCACTGATCTCATCAGAAAGGTCTTTAAGTTTTGGAAGCTGTCAAGTCCACAGTAGCAGATACAAATTTTCTAAAACTCTAATTTTCCTCTGAGAGCTGGAATGATATTATCGACAACAAATGCTGTAAGTTGTTTTCCTTGAAATGACAGTCTTACTGAATAATAAATAAATAAATAAGGCTGAGTGTTAACCAGCATTATATAAACAAAAGAAAAAATGGTTCGTTTAATTTTTGCTACCACTTATTCCTTAAAAACTAACTTCAAAGCATATTATTTTAACAGATAATTTTTTTCTAGCTTTGAGTGTTACTGGTGGACATAAGCAATGACTATGAATTATAACAAGTATCCTTGGTATATAAAACCAATAAAGGGGGAAGAAGGGAAAATACAGGGAAAGTGGGGAAGGGGAAGTAGAAGGAGATAGAAAAGAAAGTTTGGATTGGCAAGGTGCTACCAACAACTGCTTTATTTATCATTCAATATCTGTTAATTGCCAATCCATTACACGGTATAAAGGAAAATGTACACATGGTATATCTACATCTATTTCTATTACCTAAAAGCTTTTCTTGACTCATGGTTAAAATACTCATAACTTCAAAAATGATAAAATATATAAACTATTCTCAAAGAATGGCAAG
>VMDR010032923.1:0-11537 GCA_007922815.1 Macrotus californicus
ACAACTTTTTGGAGATCAGAATCATAGGCAAAACTACTGGAAATTATTTCCATATGTTCTAATGCTTACATATATTTCTTTAATCTGCTTTCACACACTTCCCTAGGACTTTTGGTTTGCACATTGAAAAATCAAAACAGAAACTTTTAAATTTCTAGTCATTGTGAAGGAAGAAGTGCTGGAAATATGCATTTATAACTGTAGTTCTAACTCTCTAGCACAACATGGAAATGGCAGTAAGAGTACACCTTGAGGGTATAAATCAATTAGACTGTCAGATATACATATGTAATGCTTGCTGTATGCCAGCTGGGGCTTTACAGACCTCATAGTAGTGATAATAAAAGGACATGCCCTGGCCAGATGGTTCATTTGGTTGGAGCATTGTCCCATACACCAAAAGGTTGTGGGTTTGATTCTTGGTCAGGGCATATTCCTAGATTATGGGTTTGATCTCCTGTGGGGGGAGGGGAGGCAACCGATCAATGCTGCTCTCTCATATCACTGTCTCTCTTTCTCTCCCCCCCTTCCCCTCCCTGTAGAATCAATACACAAAAGGCGATTGTCTCAACTTAATTCCATACCTACTTGTGGTACTCTTGGGTCTTCAATATATGAATTGGGAGCTATTCTGAGATGGGCAGATACTGTGAAATATTAATAAATATTGACTATAGGTACATAAGCTAAAACAAGTTCACCCTTCCCTTTAAGGAATGGGTATTATTTCTACACATATTAAAAGAAAATGCCAACTTTCATTCTCTGCATTCTTACCTCCACCACCAAGTTGTAAAGATAAACTCTCCTTTCAATTTGACTTCAGTACTTGTATGAATGTGAATATTTTATTATTTGAGCTTTTGCATTGACTAATTTTGAAAGCGAGCTAACTTTATGTTCTTGCAATCATCTTGCTGGGATAATAAAGATGGGTGTTCACAACAGGGAATAGCTTTAGAAACTGCTCAGGGGAGCATCACTCATTCTTGGTTCTCTCACTGCCCAAAACTGTCATCTTGACCCCATCAAGTCAATTACTTCTGAGTCTCATATGCTGACTCTTATCAATTAATCATGGTTGTGGTAGTCTGAATTATAGTTCCCCAAAATATCCAGGTTATACTTTCTGGAACCTGTGAGTGTTACCTTATATGGCAAAAGGGACTCTGTGACTGGGATTAAATGCAGGTTTTTAAAATAGAGAGATTATCCTAGATTATCTGAGTGGGTCCTACATATAGGGGGTGGGTAAAGGTAGGTTAATAATATAATAATAATAAATACAATAATTGTTAAATAATAACACAAGAATAAACTCTGAGTTTCACATACAATTGCAAACATAATTTTGCCCACACCTGTGTACTCACAAGTGTTCCTGTAAGGGGAACAGAGGCACATTTGACCACAGAAGCGGGAGAAGAGATAAGACAACAGAAACAAGACGTTGGGTAACGTGGCCACAAGTCAGGGAAGCCGGCAGCCAGGAGCAGCTGGTAGAGGCAAGGAACAAACTCTCCCGTGGAGCCTTCAGAGCTATCAACCCTGCCAACATCTTGATTTCAGCCCCATAACATGTGCACTTCTTGCCTCCAGAGTTATAAAATAATAAATTTCTGTTATTGGAAGCCAACAAATTTGTGGTAATATATTCCAGCAGCAACAGTAAACTAGTACAGATTTATGTTAAGAAGGATTCTAAGGACGTTTTGGAACGCAAAGATAGTTTTGGATTTACTGATCTTGGTTATATGAGTTAGGAAGAAGTGGAACAGAAGTTGTTCTGTTTACGTTTAATTTCTAAATATTTTGGAAGATACTACAGGACAGACAATAGTTTAAAACTATAGAGGTTTAAATGTCATGAAATCTGGAGGCTGTTGTCACCATACTAGCACTTGCCACATAAAGAGTTGACTCTCGGCATTCTGAAGAAGTATATTCATTCAAACATCCCTGCAAATCACAACTAGCCTTGGTATTATTACTCCAAATTCACTAGGCACTTTTGACGCACATTCACTATTCTGAACACTTTGCATTATTCTCTCCCATCCCCTCTCTGTCTCTAATCTTCACAGACGCCTCATAAACTTAGTGCAGTTATCATAACCCTGTTGACCTGTGAGAAAACAGAGGCTTAGCAAAGTTAAATGACATGTTGATGATTACACAACTCGTGAATGATGGAGCTAGAATTGAAGCCCAGGCCTTTTGACTTCAAAAGTTTTATCTCCTCTCCTGTATGGTTTCTAGTGTGTAGGGGAACCAAAAGTGATTGAGACAGGGCTTTGAGTAGGCTCATCCATTAGCCGCTTAGCTCGCTTCTCACCAGTCTCCCAATTGCCCATGTTTAACTACAGCTGGGCACTCTGCTTACTCTGCCTTATTTAATCCTCCCAGTAATCTTTTAGCGTAGCTGTGGTTTTTATTAAATGTTCACTTTGAAGTTCTATATAAAATATTAAAAACTCTGAAACCATGAAAACCAGTGGACCATTATAGCACAAAGGGTCTTTCACCATTCCATTTACAGAATAGAAGATTAGCCCTTGATAACAGAACAGTAACAACCAGTAGGCAAGGTCATGATTATTTTCAATGATAGAAAATGTCAGTATAAATAGAAAAAAATAAGGCAAGAGACACAGAATGTGGGTATATGTTGTAGGACTACCTTTACCTTTCCCTATTTTCACATAGCAGTATGTTCCGTTTTATATAACTCATTTGTGTTTACTATATGTTGTGTACCTGATTTCTCTTTTGTAAGTTATTTATTGTTTATTTTAAAGGGTCAGCTATCAAACAAAAAAAAATCAGTACAAACTGAGAAACCATGAGTAAGGGATCTCTCTCCTTCCAGGACTAGTGAGATGTTCAGAGCTGGACTCAAGGTAGCATCAGGGTAGGAGTCACATCGTCCTCAGTGTAGCAAATATTGATATGCCTGTGGAATATCAATCTGCCTGCAATGTGGAAGGATGTAGAGAAAACAAGGGAAGAGGCTCGTTTAAGGGAAATTAATATTTAATTTTAAGGTCTAAAATGTCTCTACATTAATAGAGTTGCCTGATTCATAATTCAAATATTGAACTCAGTCAGCATTGACTTTGTAATTGGATATGTGCCCATGGTAATTTGTTCATTGCTGTATTCTAAGATATTTATATGTGGTCATATTTCTGTTCATAATATGTTTTCTTCTTTTTATATTTTCTCATTTTTGAGAGAGAAGTTGAAATAATAAATTAATGATCAGGTGATGAGTTTTTAATCATGCTTCATTATCTTTTAGTTTTATGATCTGGGATAATTTATTTAGCTTTTTTGCCTCAACAATAACAAAGAACACTAGAGATAAGTAAATGCTGGCATTGTCTATTAGGTAGATATATACATATATACATACACACATACATGTGTAAATATGTATTTTTATTAATATGCAATATAAGTATATATTAGGACACCGTTAACATTTTATGAGATGATTGCTCCCTGTTCTGAACTCACACAAATCATACATTTTTTTACCTTTTTTGCCACAGACACAGTCTATTTTGTCATGTCCTTTTCCCTATAAGATTGCATGTTTTTTTAGGGTAGGGCAAGGTCTTTTTTGTTGTATTCTCAGCAATGTTTGTCACAAAGTAAGCAATTGATAAATGTGCTTGGAAAGGAGAAGAAAAAAGGAGATAAAGATAATATCTTAACTTATTTACATTCAGGTATTTATTAACATATTTTATATATTTTTACATATTTTCAGATATATGTGTGCATACATATATATGCTTACATATGTGCATCACACATATAGGTGCATATCAGTGTGTGTCTATATGAAACATATGTACAAACACACACATGTGAAAATGTCATGTCATGTAGGAGCCAAATATCTTCATGACTTTCAAATGCTAAATTAACATGGTTTAGACTTAATTCTTTCCACAGTAAGCATTTTGGTTTCATGACTGAACTTGATTTTGCCCTAAGGTGAAAAGCCTCCACCAGTGGCTTCTATAGGATGGATCTAGGAAACATTTAGGAATAGAGCCCACCTCATTTTCAAAAGATAAGGAAAACAGCATTAGAGGTGATAAGTCCTTTTCACAGAAGCTCTCTGAACATTTTATTTCTGCTCACAAAATGGAGGGTATGGTAGGAATAGTAATTGCCCACCCCAAAAAATACACACGTAATTCCAGAATTTGTGAGTATGTGAATTTACATGACAAAAAGACTTTGCAGATGTGATTAAATAAGGATTTTGAGATGGGGAGATTATTTGGACTATACTGGTGGATACAATGTAATCACGAGGGCTCTTATAAGAAAGAGGCTGGAGGGTGGGAGTCAGAGAAGGAGAGGTGACAATGAAAGCAGAGACCTGAGTGATGAGGCCAAGAGGCAATGAATATGGGCAGCCTCTAACAACTGGAAAAACCATGGCTCCTTAGAGCCTGTAGACAGAACACAGCTCTGCTGACACCTTGATTTTAGTCTATAAGAACCATAAGACTTCCTTATCTCCAAATATGTAAGATCATACATCTGTGTTTTTTTAAAGCATGGACTTTGTGGTCATTTGTTATAGCAGCTATAGGAAACTAATACAGAGAGTAAACTATGAGTTAGAGAAACTGAGGTATGCAGGAGAGAATAAACACCAGGAAAGGTGGCATCCTGGAAGATCATGTTTCTTTCTCCTCAGTGACTGACAGATGATATTTTAGACAATGCTTCCCTGAATTTATCCCTTAGAATGAAATCTCCTGGAACAGGGAATATGACTCAAAAGGTTTCCTTAAACCTTGAAATTTCTGGTCCTGATTCTGTCAATCTACAAAATGACTTCAAATAACTCCCTATATTTTTATATGAATTTAAATTTCTCCAAAATTACAAAATGAATGTTTATGTTGTTTCATTATTTATATTACTCTTTCCCCTAAAGGTATGATATAGCAACAATTAAATACCTAATAAAGTTTCTATCAAAATGGTGCACCTGAGCCCTACAGCAGTTTGGCATAGGATAGGTTAAGACACAGGATAAATCTGAACTATCTTGTTGGACTAAAGTGATTTATCACTATTCTTGGAATGTGTTATCACATTAAAACATACAAGAATATATGAGTTAGATGTTCAGATATTCATATATAAAAAAACACAAAATCCCCTTGTGTTTTTGAAGACAACATACAAGGTTTCAGAGGAATGTTACACTTTCCAGACCAATTCAGATGGCACCTCTCCTTCCACCAAGAAATCCCCAAGATTGCTGTGGAGGGATTTCATAAAGTAATCTCATATTGGAGTGAAACCTCCTGGCTAAAAAATATTTATTTCCCTTTTTATGCGCAGATAGGCAAATGTATAATACTCTACCATCAAATTTCGTGTCTCTCTAAGTCAAAGGTTTTACTTTCATTTCCCCTTTGGAATATTTTATCCAGACTTGGTTATTCACTGGTATTCAAACTCAACCTAAAATTGCACATCTCTGTGTCTTTATTCATTCTGATCCATATTCCGTGAAATCCCTTCTATTCTCTCAGTTTCTGATTTGTGTCTGTCCATTCTTTAAAAGCAAGCCCCACTTCCATGTCTTTCCCAAGGTTTTGTAAACTCCACATTTCCCTTTTGTCACAATAAGCAGGAACATTCACTCCACAGATGTCTCTCAATTCTCAGCTTTATGCCAGGTACCATGCCAGGCATTGCATACGCAAAATTCAACAAGGACCATGTTGGGATCATTTGTCCTCTGACCTTTTCATCTCATATAAGTGATTGCTTTTCTGCCTTGCATTATATTAATTTGTAAACATATGATATAGTTGAAAGAACGTGGAATTTGGAGTTAGGCAGACCTGAATAACAATCAGAGTTTTGTGAGTTAAAACCCGTGATCTTGAAAAATTATGTAACTTCTCTGAACCTTTCTCTCATCATCACAGTTAATTCATGGAGGATTTTAAATAATGTCTATCATTAATCTTGCCTGCTAAGTAGTCAATGATCCAAACATATTGGTCTCCCTTGCATCTTCCCAGCCTGCATGTCTGTTGAGGCGGGGTTTTATGAGATTAATCATAATATCCTCCATAGCACTCAGCATGGCTGTCAGCAAAAAGTAAGGACTCAATAGTGAAAAAATAAATATCAATAAATTTTCCCTCCAGGAGAAGTGATACAGAAGGAAAGGGATACTTTCAAGTAAATGAAAACTCTGAGGACAGCTTGGGGAAGGGAGAGAGCACTACCAAGTATGTGTTTGAAGAAGCCGGCAACGAATCTTGGCAACTAGTTAATGGCATACAACAATAACAGCTTGGAGTAAACCCTAAATGTGTCATGTGTTTCCTTAGAAAGTATAACCTTTAGTAAATCCATCCTGAAGGATTTAAGTAGTCAGAGAACAGGTTCATAAGAAGAAGAGGAGAAAACTCTAACAATAGGTGGGAAAAGCTGCGGTAACATGTACTGAGGACTTTATGAGGCATTTAAGTACAATTAAAGGTAAATACTAATTGGAGAGTGAAATTACATGCTGAGAAAGTGAAATAATTTGAGGAAAATATTCATTTGAAAAATTTCATCTAGGGGCTTTAATTTATAGAACTAAGCAAAAGCTAGAGATTCCTTCATATTCCATATCCCTAGACATGTTGGGAGAGCCTTCAGTGAATGAGAAACTGTGTCACTTGAAGAGGTGAGAAGCAAAAGGGAAAGGATTAATGAAGAAAACCCCATCCACAACATGCAGTCATGGAGCCGCTGTGGGTTCAGAAGCTTCATGAAGAGTTCTCCATGTCTGAAGGCGGTGGACCCCGAGGATAGGAAAGAGTTCAGGAACTTTGACTTTTTCAAACATTTTAAGGGCTACCTTATTTTTACTTGCTTCACTGGTCCTCTAACCTCCTTGTTTCCTGCTTCTCTCTTGAGCCTGTTCAATTCAACCTTCACGTACACGGGACTTAAGCCTTCCATTGCAACTTGCAGCCTTCCTCTGGCCATTTGACCAACATTTGGGATAAAGGCTGACAATATCCCTTCACTGCCAATTGAAATAAGGCATTGTCATAAGAAGTAGGCAATATATAGGTACCAGAAGCCTTTCCCATGTAACCAGCACTTCCACTGGCCAGTAAGGATCCAAGCAATTTCCTCACAGATTAATGGGTCTGTGTCCATGCATCAGTGCCTCAAATACCATCTCGCCAGTGATGACAGGTCCAGAGCCATGTGGATGAATGGTACTGGCCTAGTCAGAAAATGGGAAGAGCAGGGCAAAAACTTTCTCTGATTTTATACAAAGGGAGGCAAAACAAAAACAAAAACAAAAAATGTACGTGCATTAATAATGCATCACATCTTGTGCAGAGTTTTTTTGGCAAAAGATCAAATCACCCAGGTGACTTAGCCCGCCAACAGCCCAGATTTGGCACCCTGCGACTTCTGGCTTTTCCCAAAACTAAAATCACCTTTGAAAGGGAAGAGATTTCAGACCATCGATGAGGTTTAGGAAAATATGACAGGGCAGCTGATGGCGACTGGGAGAACTGTGTGAGGTCCCAAGGTGTCCACTTTGAAGGGGACTGAGGCATCATTGTCCTATGTACAATGTGTCTTATATCTTGCATCTTCTTCAATAAATGTCTATTTTTCATATTACATGGCTGGATACCTTCTGTACAGACTCTCTCTCTCTCTTTTAGTTTCCTTTTGATTTCTGTGGTGTTACTTTTGCTGTTGTTTTTACAGCTATACTAGGTATTTCTGAGGAAGGTAAGCTAAGGAACAAATTCTAAAAAAATCTGCTATGGGTGTTTCAGACACTTTTATCCAGGATGTTCAAGAGGCTTTAGGAAATACAGTCTCAAAAAACTCACTGCTCTCTGAGTCTAATTTTTTATGCAATATTTGGTCATATAATTGTTAATGGTATTTCGAAAATCAGGGCCAAACACCTGAAACTGGGGAGAAAAGAAAGATCATTGAGAATGTGATGTGTCGCTGCAAAGTCTGGCTGCCCCCAGACATGGGGTTGAGTACTCTAGATTTGGGGCACAGGTAAATTTCAGCACATCACTGATTTGACAGAGGTAAAGCTGCCCACTTACACGGCGAATGAATTGTACAAGTCTCCTAGCAACATTTGAAAAGGAAATCAGTTGTACTTCCACAGCATTGATATACAAGCAAAGCATGAAATTTGATTATCCTTTTTTATTCTTCAACGATCATGGCTAATTGGACATAAACCATCTAGTCCTATTCAGGATCAAACTAAATATATGACTCAGTGAGCACTGCCCACACAGGGCAGTCATGAGATTCCCCATTTAAAAATCCTTGGGGGTGGATTTGGTGAGCACAGGATGTTAAAAATGTGTAGTTGCTCACTGAGTGCTTAGATGTGACACATTTCAGAATGTTCCCACTCCATGAAGGCTTTACTTTGCAAAGCAGCAGGGAACAGGAACTAGGAAGGTACCTACTCGATGGTAGGTGTGAAAAGGAGGCACAATAGAAAAATTTGTGCACTAGAAGTTAGAAGACCTTGGTTTCAGGTCCCAGGCTGCAATAAATCCCAATAATGAACATTTATCGCTAAAATGTCCATTCCTTTTCTTTATTCTTCCAAAAATGCTGTCATACTCACTTTATAAATGAAGAAACCCTGTCTCAGTAAGTTTAAGTGACTTTCCCAATGCTACAATAGCTGCAAAGTGGTAAATGGGGATTTGAAGCAGGCTGTTTAACTCCAGGGACCTGTAAATCACCGTATTTCTCTGCCACTGCTTTACTTCTGGAAAAACCTCAGGTAACTTAATCTATACAAGTGCATTCACGTGTATGCATGTGTAAAGATTCTTTTATGTTTGTGTATTCAAGTTCTGCATTGCCTTAGTTGTCCTACCAGAGATACTAAAATGCTAGTAAGAGTATATAATATTACAGTAACTTCTGGCTTGCAAATACAAATGACTACAGGAGTCAGGATGTATGGAGAATGTTTTCTTAATATAAAACATGTTAGGTGCTACTGACTACTGACAGAAACCATAAACAACATACTATTACACATGGAACACAGGCCTAAGATTCATAGGATCTCCCAATTGTTTCTCCATAGTTTTATGTATCATCTTCTGATTTTACAATATTGTGTAAACTCACAGGGGAGTCCACCCTGCAGCCCACGGGTCCTATGAATGCGGCCCAACACAAAATCGTAAATTTACTTAAGACATTATGAGATATTTTTTGTGATTATGTGTCACAGTGTATCTAATGTGTGGCCCAGGACAACTCTTCTTCTTCCAGTGTGGCCCAGAGATGACAAAAGGTTGGACATTCTTGGAAAGGAAAGAAAATAGGGTCAACACAAGAACAAGCTGTTGGCTTGAGATGTCTTCACTCCAAAATGCCAGTCTTATTGTGAGAAAGAGCTCTGGTATTAGGTGGCAAGGGAATATTATTTATATGAACTTGGAAAATATCATATAATTCCCCAGGTCTCAGTTGTCTCATGTACCAAATGGGTCTGACAGTTGCTCTAGTTGCTTTTATCTTTTCTTCAAATCTAACATTTTAGGTTTTCAAAATAAAAGTCATGATCTTGAACTTCATTTCCTTACAGTATGACTGAGCAGATAGAAAGTCATAGATAAACATGACATGAGGAACATGTTATGGCAGTTTACAGACAAGAGTATCTTTAGTCCTTGACATTCAAGGAAAGGGGTGATTACAATGAAGCAATGCAAACATTCAAAATATGGGCCAGATACCAGAATGTGAACACTGGGTATTCTAACAGTGGGAATATAGTTGACAAGCCTTAGCTAAGCAAGAGGTTGGTACTTCAGTGTGGGGTAGGTTATCTTATGGAAAGAAGACTCAAGGGAAAGTGTTAAGTGTTTTCAAATAACTGCAAGGCATTCAAGTGGGAGTAGAAGTTCAGTTTGCTACTTGTGCCCCAAGAAACATCACTGAGTAAAAATACCAGAGGCAGCTTGTTTGGGTCAAATTAAGGTATTATATGTTAAGAATATTGTTCCAAAAGAGAATGAGTTCACTGTGATGAAGAGAATTAACTTACTTACGTATTTATCTTTACCTGTGCTCTTTAATTATTCTTTAGTTTACTTTAATTTCAGCCTTAAGGACTCCCTTTAGTATTAGTTGCAGGACATGTCAACTAGCAGTAAATTCTTTTAGGTTTTGTGTATCTGGGAATGTGTAATTACACTTTCATTTCTGATAATGTTTTCTGGGTATAGAATTCTCAGTTGACAGCATTTTTCTTTCATCGGTTTGAAGATACCATGCCCTTGTCTTCTGGACTGCATGATCTGATGATCTGATGATAACAGTATTGGCTGTATCTAGGTGAGAACCTTTCTGACTATATCCTACTTGGAGTTTATTAAACTTCTTGGTTGTGTATATTAATACTTTTTCATCAAGTTTGGGAAGGTTTTTGCCATTAGGTCTTCAAATATTGTGTTTGGTCCTTTTGTTCTCTCCTCTACTGGGATTGTCTTATACAGATGCTGGTGTGATGATGTCCTACAGGTCTCTGTGTTCTTTTATATTTCTCTTTATTCTTTTTATCTTTTTGTTCATTGGACCAGATAATCTCAACTGAGTTATATTCAAGTTCACTGATTTTTGTTTTCCTGCTTGTTCAAATCTGCCTTTGAGCCACTCTATTGATTTTTTTCCATTTTATTATTGACTTTTCAACTCCAGGATATCTATTTGGTTCATTTTTAAAAGTTATGTCTATTTAGTGGAAGTCTCTATTTGCCAACACATTATTCTTTAGCTGAGATTTCATTTAGTTCTCTGAACTTAAAATACCTGGTTTATTTAGTAAGTCCAATGTCTGTTTCTTCAGAGATAGCTTCTATTGGCTGCATCTGTTTTCCTGTGCATGGGCCATACACTCTAGTTTCTTTGCATGTCTCATAATTGTTTGTTGAGAACTTGGGCATTTTATATACTACAATATGGCAACTTCAGATTCTCTCCCCTCTCCAGAGTTTGTAGTGGCTATTTATTATAATAGTTGTTTATTTCATGCCTTTTCTGTTCTAAACATGAAAAGTCTCTGTTATTTGTTGCTTGTGGCCAATGAATGTCTGAATGTCTACTACATTAGTAGTCAGCTAATGATTTAACAAATATTCCCTTAAATGTCTGAAACCATTAAGGCCCCAAATAAAACGAGTTTTGTGGGCATTGGACATTTCAATCTCTCAGGCAGCTCAGATAAAAAAGTAGGTACATGAACACCACTTTTGTAATGTTAAGGATTTCACATTTTTATAAATGAAAATGGACTCTGGATATGTGAAGGTCAGCCTGGCACTTTTACTTCATTATCAACAAATCAACATATAACTACCACTTCTTTTAACTATTTTAGCAAACAGAGAAACTTAGAATAGCATTGGAAAGGATAAGTGATACATATACTGTATTATGTTACAGAATTGCATATTTCT
>VMDR010032924.1:0-11541 GCA_007922815.1 Macrotus californicus
ATTTTTGAAGGATAGTTTTGCCAGATATAAAGTTCTTGGTGACAATCTTTTGTTTCAGCAATTTAAATATGAAATCCTACTGCCTCCATTGCTTCCAATGAGAAATGGCCTGTTAATCTCATTGAGGATCCCTTTTATATGATAAATCACTTTTCTTTTGCTGCTTTCATGATTCTTTCTTTGTCTCTATCTTTCAGAAGTTTAATAATTATTTTTCAATGTGAATCTCATTGTGTGTGTTCTGCATATTTTGGAATTTGTCAAACTTCTTGGATGTGTTGATTCATGTCTTTTATCAAATTGAGAAGGCTTTGAGCATAATTTCTTCAAATATTCTTTCTGCCCCTTTCTCTCTTTTCCCTCTCTGGATTCTTATTTGCATATGTTGGTACACCCGAGGGTATCCCACACGTCCCTAGGTTTTTCATGGTTTTTCTTATTTTCCTCTCTGCTCCACAAACTGGATCATTTTATTTGACCAATCTTAAAGTTTACTAATTCTTTCTATCTGCTAAAAAATACCTATTGTTAAGCTCTTCTAATGAATTTTTCATTTTAATTAATTGTACTTTTCAGTTTCAAAATTTCTATTTGGGTTTTCTTTGTATATTTCATCTTTCTATCGATATTCTCTGTTTTGTGGATTTTCATTGTCCCGATTTCCTTTAACTATTTGTCCTTGGTTTCCTTTAGCTCTCTGAGCATATTTAAGGCAGTTGATTAAAAGTCTTGGTGTAGTAAGACCAATATATTTATGCTTCCTCATAGGCAGTTTTTGTTCATTTATTTTTCTTCCTTTGAGTGAGCTGTACTTTCTTGTGTCTGTGCATGCCTGATAATTTTTTAATTGAAAACTGGCCATTTTAAGTGTTATGATGTGGTAGCTCTGGAAATCAAATTCTCTCTCTTCCCTGTGATTTTTTGCTGTTGCTCACATTAGGGTTGAGTGTGTTATTTGCTCAGTGAATTTTCTAAACTGTTTCTGTAAAGACTGTATTTTTTGTCATGGAAATCCTCTGAAGTCCTTATGTTTTTAGCTTATTGCTCAGTTGGTGGTGTAAGTGGAGATTTCCTTAATGCTGGAAACCAAGAAGAAGGACTGGAAAAGTAAAGAAGAAAAATTCTCCACATCTTTGCGGACTGGCTCTGTGTTGAATTTCTCTGTCCTCAGCCAGGTCATTTTTCAACCCTGCAGCAACCTTAACTTCCTGCTTGTTCTGAGCCTAAAGATCAGCCAGAGATGAAAGTGTATGGTTTTCTCAGTTTTCTTCTGATTGTGTGTCTTGCCCTGGGCATACACATGTCTTTCTAAATTCCTTAGTATATATGCAAACTCTTAAAAATCTTATTTCCCCCTAAAATCTTACTCCTCAGCTTGTTTTCCAGTACATTTGGTGTATCTTTGGTATATCTATTGTTTGCCCCAACAGTTACTTTTGGCCTTGACAGTGGTGGCTTGTTCTTTGTCTTTTAGTATTTTAGGGGACTGTTTTCCATACAGCCACTCAGCCCTGATATAGTTCCAAGTGAGGTGGGGGGGGGGGGAGCCCTTTGCGATAGTTCTTAAGAGAAACCCCAGTGAGGTCAGAACAGACAAACATAGTCCTTGGAAGTGTGATTGCTTCTCTCTCCGTAACCTGGTACCTGCCCTAGAAATGGGAGCTGCTCTGTTTAAGACTACTGCTAGATCAGGGGAAACAGTGCAGCTACAGTAAGTGAAAATGCCACAGAAATGTTTTCCATAGTGCCCTTTTCTTAGCTAAGCATTCACTTGGTTCTATAAACCTTTGATTATCTTCCATAGTTCAATAAGGTTGACACTGAGAGTTTTTTTCCTTCATCCTCACCTGAGGACATGTTTTTTAAGGATTTCAGAGAGAGAGGAAGGGAGAGAGGGACAGAGAGAGAAACATCGGTGTGAGAAACACCAATTCTTTGCCTCCTGTAAGTGCCTGGTCGGGGATTGAAACTGCAACCTAAGTGTGTGCCCTGGTTTGGAATCGAACCTGCAACCTTTTGGTGTACAGGACAAGACTCCAACCAACTGAGCCACCTAGCTAGGGTGACACTTACGGTTTTTACCAGGTTTTTCTATACTTCTGCTGAGGATAGACCCAAAGAGTCCGTACTACACCACTCTCTCTGATTTCCCACATTGACCTTTTGCAGCATGTGACTGTTCTTATGCAAAAGAATCGTTTATTTTAAAATTTTTCTCAAATGGATGTTTTAGTACCTCGGTCCTTACCACCTAACATTTTGGCATGCTGAAACTTGCGTCCCACCAAATAAATTTTGCCACCAAACTCTCCCATTCACTTTCATTTTAGACAAATACAAAAAGGGCACTCAGGTGAGAGTTGGGGTTAGTTACTTGAGGACTTAAACTGGTCGAAACCTCGAAGTACTAACTCTCCCTCCCGTAGATGTCCTGCCTCCCATGTCCATCTTCTTCGTCTTTGTTTTTTCTTGTTCTCAAACCTAAGCTGCTATTTCACCTTTTTTCTTACACCCCCCATGATGAAACAATACTTTCTGGTTAAAACCTGTTAACACTTACTGAAGGAAATGAACAATTTTCTACTTTATAATTTGCCTGAAAATTCTGATGTCCCGAGAGGAAGTGGTGCGCAGGTATCAAATCAAGCACAAATACGGGTGAATGACACTGATAAGTCAGTGCCACAGGAAGGGTTGCCTCCAGAGGTACCGACTCCAGATCTGAGTGGAGCCCAGGAGCCAATGTTACTGACTCTCCAAGGAGTTCTGAAACAAGCTATCATTTGAAACTTCTGGTCAGAGTTACATCACTGGCTTCTTCTTACTTATACAATAAAAATAATAATATTCCCTTGCATTTCTATAGCACTGTACTATTTACAAGGTTTTTTTATAGACAATAATCTTACCTATTAGCACCAAAGTCTCAGGATCCTTTTCCCACTTAATAAATAACAAAACTGAGTTTCAGAGAGTTTATCTGACTTTTCACAGTGGGCAGCCAAACAGAGATCACTTGACTCCAAATCCATAGGGCTCCTAAGTTTTTCTATGTGCAAAAAAAAATTTTAAATAAATAAAAACAAAAAGAATATATCTTTCCTGGTGTAGTTGCTCAGCTATGTCATTCTTTTGTTTATCCATTGATTCGTCCTCCATTCAATCCCTTATTATATACTCAGGAAATATTTGTTGTATGCTATAAGTCATGCTGTGTGTATATCTAGGGCTCTCTAATGTCATACACAAAGATGATGGATATTTCTATTAATTGGTTTGGCCAGAAAGATACACTTTTGACCATGTATAATTTTATTACATACTTTTTTTTTTTAGTAATTTAGTGACTAGTCTGTTTAGGGGCAGTTAGCCTCGTAGTTCTCACACACTGCTGTCTATTAGAATCATCAGGATCTTTCAAAAATTCCCAAGTCCAGTCCTCCCTACAGACCAGTTACATCAGAACCTCTTGAAGTAGTCTCTGAATGACTGCTCAGGGAAATGACTTCAGGGCCAGGAAAAACTAGGTTTGAAACTGGCTTTCTCAATTACTGGTGGTGAAACCTTGATCTTGTTACTGCATCTCTCTGAGCCTCAATTTCCTGCCTATAAAACAAGGGTAGTAATGCTTTGCAGGTTGCTGTGAGCATCAGAAGCAAAATATGTAAACTTCCCAATGCCTGGCACATGGGCCCCAACAAATGGAGTTATACTGGTGAAGCTTCCTCTGTCCTACTGGTCTTAAGCCCCTTGATCCCTTTTCAAAGCACCTTTGCTCTCATTATCTCATGTAATCTTCTCCACAAGGGAGATAGGCTAGAAGTTATCTCTAGGTCACAGAAGAGCAAGCGAAGTGCCAGACAGTTAATGGGATGGATTCAAGACACAATTATGCATTCTCTTCATAAAACACGCTTATAAAGGGAAAAAATCTAAGCTGCAGTCTAATTGGGGAAAACAAAAAAAGCACAGGGCTAAATGCAGCCACCCACTTTGGTAGGTCTGAAAATGAATACCAGGGGGAGCAAAGTCAACAGTGGAGAAATGTGCCTTTAGTATTTAAAACTTGCATCGTCAAAGGAAGGGTGCTGTTGTGTTTGGGTGGCCGGGTGGTAAGTAGTGGCGCTTTTTCTTTTGTCTATTTTTTTAAAGTTTAGTCTTCTTGTCTTATCCCTTTTCTTATTAAGTAAAACTTGTGATGCCAGAGATGAAACAGCCTGTATGTATTCATATTTATACATAAATATATGATTTTCTATAATACTGTTTGTTTCTAAATGGTAATTGCAATCTCTTCCTGATTTGGACATTCCCCACGGAAAAGAAGCAGGAGCCTCAGCCCCAAGCCGAGCTTGATAATTCCCTTTCTCCCAATTCAGAATATCTGGAGAGTGATTGGCATCTAGCTCAACTGATGTAAGGTTATCATATCTAGCTGCATGTTAAAATCACCGAGGGAGATTTTAAAATCCCAGTGCTCAGTTCTCACACCGGACCAAATGACTCAGCATCTCTAGGGATAAAATCCAGTTATCAAAATTTTTAAACCTTCCAATTCTGGCATGCAGCCGAGTCCGAGAGGCATGGTCTAGAATCGTGTTTCTGACGCTGTAGGTCTGGGATGGGGACAGGGAGGCTGCATTTCTAACATGCTCCCTTCATGGTGACCCTGGCTGTGTTGGTCCTTAGACCACACTGACAAGGCCATAGAGAAATTCCTTTGCCTTTGTTTTGGGAACATTAACACAGGGGTGACACAATCAGTTTGGGGGCCTGCTGCATTAGTTATAAAATGAACATTTGGGCTGGTTCATCACTGAGCTTAGCCACTCCAAACTTGTATGCTACATTTCTAGCCAGGCCAGGAGTCTCTGTGTTTCTCAGGAGGCCAAAAAACTACCGCTGCTACCCAGCCAACACCTACTGAGCACGTGGTTGTCAGGCTGGGGAAGACTGACTCCTGTTCCCCATGGGGCAGACTGGGGCAGGGCTGCTCAAACCTCTGTGTGCATCAGAATCACATGGCATGCTTGTTTTGAAAGCTCTGGGGCCCAGCCTGCAGAGACTGCTTCCATAGGTCTGCGCTGCATCTCGGAAGTAGTGGCATTAACAATAATAACAGTAAACACGTGTTGAATGTTTGCTACATGCTAAGTACTGTTCTGGTCATTTCATAACCTAAATCCATTGAGTCATCATGGTGATTTTATGAGATAGAGACTAGGATTACCTACAACTTACAGATGTAAAACTGATTTTTTTAGAAAGGCAAGTAATTGACCAAGGTCATATAGTTAGGAAGTTGCAGGCCTGGAATTCTACTATGAGGACGTTCAACACAGTTAGACATTGAGGTCCTTTTCTCAGTTTCTGATTAGAAAATGAAAGAAAAAGGGGGAAAGCAAGTAGTCACAAGGACAGTGAGCAGTAGAGTTAGGGTCCACTGCCCAAGAGTCTGGCTTCAGATCCAGCTGCTTCTGATGCTGGTGGCTCCCAGTTCACACTTTAAGTTCCCACGTATAGGTCTGCTGAGCCAGCAGACTAGCTACGTAGGACTTTCTATGGAGCTTGTTAAAGTACAGTTTGTTAATTCCCCTCCCCATACTTGGACTCCTCAGGGCCAGCATGACCCCCAGGAATCTGCATGTGAACTAGCATGCCCCACCCCCCAGCGATTCTGTGGCACAGCCAAGTTTGAGAACTTTTGAAAGAAAAATAGGGCTTTCAGGTTGGCAGCCTAGGTTCATGTTCTAGTTCTGCCACTCAACATCTCCGTGTCCTGACTCACTTACTCATTCATTTAACAATGAACCGATATTGGAGTGTTTGGTACTACATGGTGGTACTAGGTGCTGGGAATTTAATAGCAAACAAACAGACAAAAATCCCTTCCTTTGTAGAACTTAAATTCTGGTTTATCAGAAGGTGATCGATGCAATGAGGGAAAATTAGCCAGCAGAGGGGGTCAGGAGGGTTACAACTTTAAATGGAGTGGCCAGAGAAGGCTTCATTGAAAAAACATCATGTGAGTAGAGATTTGAGGAGTGAGAGGGTATGTGAGACTGTGGGAAAGGTGTTCCTGGCAGAGGTAACAAATCTTGCAAAGGCTCTAGAGTGGGACTGTGCTTGACATGTTCAGAGAACAGCAATTGTAGAGGAAACAATGTGAGTGAGGGAGAGAACGAAGGAAATGAAATCAGAGAAGCAGCAGAGAGGACACGTCATCTAGAACTTTGTAGGCCCCTGAAAGGACTTTGACTCTTACTTGAGTGAGATGGGAAGCCACTGGGAAGTTTTGAATGGAGTCACCGGAATTGTCTGTCTTAAAGGATCCCCTGGTTGGTGGGTTGATAACAGATTATAGCAGGAGGAGGGCAGAGAGCCAGGAGACCAGATAGGAGACTATTGCGGTTATCCTGCTAAGAGATCACACTGGCCTGGATCAGGGTCGTAGCAACAACGTAGTGAGGATGTGACATATTTGGAAAGTAGAGAAAGCAGGATTTGCTGAAAGTCTGGGTTTGGGTTGCCAACGAGAGAAGTCAAAGATCTTCAATACAATATGTTCAATCATTGATTCATTTTAAAGAATATTTACTGGACACTGGTCTGTGCACAATTATATGCTCATCACAGTACAAAGCCATGAGGGTACATCGGTAAACTGGACATAATAGAGTGCCTGCCCTCGTGGAGCTTACATTCTAGTGACATGAAGAGAACATGTATCTAACTCTCTGGGTTGATGGGACAATACAAGGTGTATAATACAAAACCTGATACATAGTAGAGCTCAATACATGGTAGGTAGCCCTATTATACAGGAAACTTGGCAAAGCAGCAGTATACTTAGGTTGGTGCTAATAAAACACAGATGAAGGAAGTAATCATGATGAAGTAGGATGAAAAATTAAGTTGGTTCATATCCCTATGATTTCCCAAATAATCCCACATTCCTGGGTTTTGATTTTCATTTCAAAATGTTAGATGGTCCGGTAGACTAGTACCAAGAAGGTCAGAAAGCCAAAACCGTGGGACTTGGACCCAACTCCGGGAAACCTTTGGGCGCCTTCTGGGATTCACTTTTTGGTGCCTTGCTTGCTGGGACTAGATCTCAATCAGGGACATTCAACAATGTCTAGAGACATTGTTGGATGTCATAAATGGGGAGCATAGGTAAGGAGTATGTTGGTGGCATCCACTGGGTAGAAGCCAGGGATGCTGCTAAATGTCCTGTAATACACAGGGTGACCCCTTCCCCTCACCAAGAATTATCCAGTCTAAAGTGTCGATAGTGCCCAAGACTGAGGAACCATGAGAAGAAGAAAAGAAAGGTAAAGTTAACCTTTAAAACCATAACCTTGTGGTCATAAATAAAATCAGCAGTTTGAGGGGAAGAGTTGTCATAAATGTAATGGACTCTGGAAGGACATCATCATGTCACTAATGAAAGAGGAGACTGGAGAACACGTGTGTGCTGCTTTAGCTTTATTTCCAGAAACGAGCCTCCTTGGAGGCGATTATCTATTTGTCCTCTCTTCCCCAAAGGATGTAGGAGTGCCTTTTCTTCTGTTTGGAGCTCCTGTTTGCCTAGACCGGTATGCAGGGCATTCTAGGAGCAGGGAGGGGCTGTTTGAAGATGTTTTATTCTGGGAAAATTAATGGGGCAGACAATGCAAAAGAAAAGAGACAAATTGTTCTTTTAGTTCCAAATAAATGCTTGTTTTCTGACACTGCCTGAATTTAAATGGTCCTCAGTTTGACTGTGAAATTAACATCTCTTTGAGGTTAATTGTGGGCGTGGAGTGCCATTCACACCACTTCCAGAGCTATTGTCTGTCTGGAATGTAGAGGGAGCAGCACCCCACGTGGTGTACTCGCTTAACCAACACTTGCTCCTGCATCGCTTCTGCCTTCAGCCAAATCTCTTCTGTCTTCATCCAAATCCCAACCCAGAGAGTCAGGCAGGATTCACAGTGTTAACCCACTTCTCACACCGTCTCTCTCATCCAGGAATCAATTAGGGCAAGTCCACTGACCATGAGCCAGAATGTTTCATCTCTCTAAGCCTTGTTTTCTTCCTCTGGAAAATGGGGAACAAATTCCCTAAGATACCCTCAACATGACTCCGCCTTGACCAACTTGCCAACAACCCACTTCCGGCCCTGGAATTTTTCATGGGTAGCCACCTCATTCCTAAGGGCACAGGTTTTGTGTGAAAGGTGCACAACTCATGATTACCTCGTGATCACCTGCAAACCTGGCCTCTTCAGTTATTAACTGGGGGACCCCAGGAAAAGCTTTTCAATTCTTTGAGGTCCTCTGGTTATATTTTCAAGTTTCCTTCTATCTCTAAAATTCTGTGATTCTGGTGGGTCCTAGAATCAGTGACTCCAAGTTGGAAGGGATCTCAAACTCTCTTTCGTGGTGCAGTTACCCTGAAGTTATGTCATGAGAGAACAGTAAACAGATGGTCTTTGTAAAATTTTGTACAAATCATTTCTTTCTTTCTTTGAAGAGTGAAGACCCTTTTTCATCATTCTTACATATTGCTAGAATTTTTTCTATAATTACTGAACCAGTTGTAAGTGCCATGGTCAGTGGGCACATATGCCAGTTTTTCCACATCCCATACACTGCACAACATTAGATTTTATTGTTTATAATAGCTTTGGTTAGTTTGATGTAATAGTAGCTTTGGCTTATTTGGAGTATCCTCCGCCATTACGGAGTCCATCTCATGCAATCATATTTGCTTTGCGTACAACGTAACTTGGACATTGTGAAGCCAGTAAGAAACCCATTGTAAGGAAAGCTACTTTCTCTGACCAACAGATTTGTTTCTCCACAGTGAGATTCAAAGAAGGGATATTACAAAGAGAATGTTATTGTAGAGATTTGGTCTCCCCAAACTAAATTTTAAAAAAACTAAAGAGGCATTATATATACCTTTCTTAAATTAAATATCAAGAGAGACTATCAAATCTACTTCTCTGTATGTTTTTACTGCAAGCATAAATTCTCCACCCACAGTGAAGGCATAAGCACAGAAGTCTTTTAAAAATGAAAGGAAAACTGGATGATTCACTTCAAGATACTAGTCATCTCTGGATATTTGTGCTTAGAGTCCTTTAAAAAGTTTAGAGAGCAAAGATCAAAGAAGTGCGCTAAAATAATTCAAAATTGTTCCCGGATAATATGTTTTACTAAATGTATTCCCCTCTCTCGTCTTGCTCCTCATTTCTCTCACAGCCTACTTATCTCCTAGTGTTCATTTTCAACACAGAACTGTGACCCGAGCAAACAAAATCTTATTGTTGCAAAAACGACATATGTTCATTGTATAAAAAGTACAAAGATAGTGACAAAAGAAGAAAAGAGAATCCATCCATCTTTCCACATCCCAGAAATAGTCACCGTTAATGCCTTGGTTTTATCCTTCCAGGTATTTTTCCATGAGTATATTTTTAAAAGAGGAGTTAATATTCTTTAAATGGTTTTAATCCCACTTTCTTTCTTTTATTAATCCTTATTTGAGGACATTTTTCCATTGCGTTTAGAGAGAGGAAGGGAAAGAGAAACACTGATGCAAGAGAGAAGTATCAATCATTTGCCTCCTGTACAAGCCTGGACCAGGGATCGTATGCACCCGGACTCGGGCTCAAACCCACAGCCCAGGCCTGTGCCCTGAGCAGGAACCACACTCCAACCAACTGAGCCACACAGACCAGGGCAACCCCCACTTTCTTAATTTAACAACATGTCAGGTGTACTTCTTGGGACAGTGTTTTGTTTTTTTTTTTTTTCATAGAAACCCACCCTGACTTACTTATATAAAGTAGGTTACTTCTATTGCAGAGCCTTAACGATGTTTCCAACTTTCTAGGGCTACACACTTAGCTACAGTTAGCACCATGCCACTTTACTGCTGTGCACACCTTTAATGACTTTCTTGCAGTAAATTCCTTCATGTGGCATCACTGCACCAAGTGGGGATGCCTAGTCTTAGACCCTTGACACATACTGCTGTGTCTTTAAAATTCACTCTGATGTTACTTTTATCTCTCCATCTCCAAACAATTGACACATCTGAGCCTGAGAGGGCCCTCTGTGGCTTTTCAGCACAGAAAAGCTTTGGAAATAAGCGATGATTTAGGGAGTGTAGGTGGTTCGCTGGACGGATAGTACACAGACTCTCACAAAAGTTTCAAAGGTGACATTTACGACAAGTGACTTTATCACTGTCCTATTGTGATTTCTGGTAAAGAAGTGAGTGAAAGGCAAAATAGAAACAGCTTTCGCTGGAGAAGAAAAACAATCTTCACACAATAACAAATCCAGGTTTCACCCATAACACTGAAACACCACTAACTATAAGCTTAATGAAAATTTAAAAAAAACAGTGAAAATTAAAAATGCACTTACCTTACAATCTGGAAATTCTACTGCTAAATGTGGATTACTTAATTAAATTCTAAATATTAGAGAATTCTTGCTTATAATATATAAAACAGGAAAAACGAATTGGAATCAACCTAAATACCATCTGGCTATAGGAGAAGGGGTAACCTAGTCATGATATGTTCATAATAAGGAATATTATATAGGAGATAACACAAATACCTCTATATAACTCATGGATAGATTTTAAAATATAGTTTTAAGTTAGAAAAAGATAGACACAAAATTATACATGTAGAGCAATAACAGAGAGAATACTAGACATTAAGAAAATGAATGCAGAGGCCAGCCAAGATGGAAGCATAGGTAGACACACTGTGCCTCCTCTTACAACCAAAAGAAGGACAACAACAAATTTTAAAACAAAAAACAACCAGACTGACAGAAAATCGAACTGTATGGAAGTTCGACAACCAAGGAACTAAAGGAGAAACTTTCATCCAGACCGGTAGGAGGGGCGAGACGGGCGGAGAGGACTTGCGCGGGGCGGCGGCTGGCGGACCGGGGAAAGGCGCGGCTGGCTGGGAGAGCTGGCGGCTGCGGACCGGGGAAGGGTGCAGAAAGCAGGAGAGTTGGCGGCTGCGGACCGGGAGTCCCACTCCCTTGTGGGGATAAACCGGGAGGAACAACTGGGGAGCGAGACAGACGCCGCAACCCAGAGTTCCAGCTCGGGGAAACAAAGCCTCAGAGCCTCTGATTGAAAACTCCTCTAGGGGTTGAAGCCGCGGCAGCGGGAGAAACTCCCGGCCTCACTGGAGAGCTCGTTGGAGAGACCCATAGGGTCCTAGAGCATACATAAGCCCTCCCACCCGGGAAGCAGCACCAGAATCAGCACCAGAGGGCCCAATTGGAGTGGGTCACGCGGGTAGTCACTGAAAACTTGCAGAGAGCGGAGCAGGCGACATTGTTCCCTCTCGGACCCCTCCCCCACCTACAGCATCACAACGCAGCAGCGTGGGTTGCCCCGCCCTGGTGAACACCTAAGGCTCCGCCCCTTACTACATAACAGGTGTGCCAAGACAACAAAAATGGCCCAAATGAGAGATCAGATCAAAGCTCCAGAGAAAATAGAACTAAGTG
>VMDR010032925.1:0-11537 GCA_007922815.1 Macrotus californicus
CAGGGGGAGGTTAAGAATAGTATAGGAAATGTAGAAGCCAAAGAACTTATATGTACAAACCATGGACATGAACTAAAGGTGGGGAATGTGGGTGGGAGGGGTGTGCAGGACAGAGGGAAATAAAGGGGGAAAATGGGACAACTGTAATAGCATAATCAATAAAATATATTTTAAAAAAATAGATGATGGTAATTGTTATCCACTTGATAAGATGGATGATGTCAAAATTTGAATTAAAAAAATTAAAGCAAAAGATTTTCTTCCTATAAGTTTGGGCCAAAAACATGGATGCACATTATACATGGCAAAATATGGTGCACTACTAATTGTGATACTTAATTTTATGTCTCAACTTGACTGGGCCATGGGATGCCCAGACATTTGGTCAGACATTATTCTACAGTTATCAATGAAGTTTTTTCTGGGTGAAATTAACATTTAAGTTGGTAAACTGAGTAAAGCAGACTGCTCTTCCTAATGTGAGTGGGCCTTATCCAACCCATTGAAGACTAGAACAAAAAGAATAAGAGGGAACTCCTGCCTGACTGTTTAAGCTCTGAAACTTACATAATCAGTTCTACTGGTTCTCAGGCCTTCAAACTCAGACTGGAACTACACCACCAGTTCTCCTAAGCCTCCAGATTGCTGATCTTGAGACTTCTCAGCCTCCATAATTATATAAACCAATTCCTTATAATAAATGTATACTATATATTCGAGGTCTCTCCAGAAAAAGTCCAGCCATTGTTAATATAACGAGAATGGTTTGCATGACAACAATGTAACCTGGCAACCAAGGAGAGTGGACTGGAATGCACATGTATGCACAATGACGACTTCACTGTACTAGTCAGTGGGGGTGGTAGACACCACTGAGTGAGCGTGTGTACTGTGTGGCTGTCACATTTAAAATGACTACGTGAGTAGAACAACGAATCTGCATCAAATCTTGTGCTAAGCTTGAACATTCCTCTGTGGAAACTACCCAGACAATTCAGAAGGCTTTCGGAGATGATGAAATGAGTGCAGTACAAATAAAAGGGTGGCACAAATGTTTCAAAGATGGTTGAGAGTGGTTTAGAGTGATCCTCATTCTGGAAGGCCTGCAACAAACAGAACACTTGAGAATGCTGAATGTGTACTGGCTGCAGTCAACAAAGATCTCTGTGAGGTCCCAAAGTGCCTACTTTAAAGGGGACTGAGGCGTCATTGTCCTATGTACAATGTTTCTTGTATTTTGTATCTTCTTCAATAAATGCCTGTTTTTCATAGTACATGGCTGGATAGTTATATATACTCATATATTCTCATACACACACAAAAAAACACACATAAATATATGATTTTGTTTCTCTAAAAAAGGTTGACTGACACCAATCTAGTCAGTATCAATGGATTGATTCCAAATTTTTTTCTAGGTATCAGTGTTACATTGTATTGTGTTTATTTGAATATTTTATACTCTATACAAATTTTGGTGAAACCTATGTAAATTATAATTGGTAAGTAAATTGAAATACTTATAATTTAAAAGTTATATTGTAATTAAATTATTCTAGTTTGTAACATAGGTATGGACACATTTTAAACTTTGTATAAGGCATAATGTAACATCAAATCCAATAGCAATAAAGAAGCGAGTAATACAATTGAAACATGAAGGAAAGATAGGCTAGAAGATGTGTTGCAAATGCACAATGAGGATGAGAAGATGGTGCAATGTAGGTGGGAGCTGAGCCCACTCGCTCATGCACCCAACTGGGGCACTTAGCCAATCTTCTGAAAAACATAGTGAACAGTCCACAGAATCTTAGCTGATATGAAGTTTGGAAGCCAGAGTGTACAGAGGACACTAAAACAGCAGTAAGGAGGAGTTATGGGTCAACTGGAAGGTTCCTGGGCCTGGCACCAGAGACCGTGAGGCTACCATGGGCACACTGCAGGAAAGCCTGGTAGGTGATAGCCTAGTAGCTCCCACCCCTCCCAGGGCAGGGAAATCCCAGACCCACACCAAGAGAGACCCAGATGCTTAAAGTCGCTGGGGCAGGGTGGTGGTGGGGGAAGTAAAAAGGCAGCAAGCAACACAGGTCAGTGCACCCAGGCTGGGGCAGCAGTTGCCAGCAGAAACATTGCCAGAGAATTTGGGGGATGCTGGTGACATCTGGAGCTGAGAGAGGGGATGGGCCACAACTAGCCATGACCCAGATAGACTCTGGACTTGCCAGACAGTTGGACTGAGTAGAAAGCAGGGCGGTGGCTTGGAGCAGCAGCAGCACCCAGGAGATTTTTTTCAAAAGGAGCACTGAGGCACACTGTGCAGGGACCTCAAGCACGCAGTGGCCCAGACAACAAAGAGGGAGGCATGGGGGCACGATTTGCTCCCACTTAGTGCACCTTGTGGACTGATAAAGGGGTACAAAGCAATGTGGCTTATGGGTGCTGGCCAGGTACAAATGTGCAGAGTGGAGAGTGTGGCCACACAGTGCCCTGAGGGCCTGGGCTTAAAACTGGGCACCTGTGAGAATTGTAGCCCAGACTGGGCCCCCATCCTGGCAGAACCACAGGAAAGGAAAAAAGGGAGTCTAGCCCTACTCTGCCAGCAGGAACCAGGAAGATCTGCAAAACCACCTGGGCAGACTTTTTTCCCCTTCTGTTTCTGAAGAGTAAGACGGCAACACCTGGAGCTGAGAGAAAACCAGACACAGATCCAGAAAGAAGACAGAAGGCAACAGCTGAGACAAATTTCACTTTGCTCTTCATCAGAACTTGCATATTTTTTTCTCTTTCTTCTTTCCATTTATTCAGTTTTTGTCAAAGTGTGTGTTTGCTTTTATTGTTTGTTTTGTTTTTGTATTCTCCCTTTCACATTGCATTTTAATTTTTCTTCTTTCACTTCACTTGTATTCCAAATAATACACTATCCTTGGTCTTTTAGGTTTTATTCTTTTTAATCAGATTTTACATTTCTTATCATACTATTGTTATTCCAAATCCCAGATAGCACCCTCCCCTGGTCTTAATCCATTTCGCCATCTTCCTGAGCCTTATTACCGTTGTTATAAAATTTATTCTCTCTCACACTAGCCAAGCTCCCATCACTTACTCTCACTATTTCTCTTCCGTCTAACCCTACATAAGCACTTTTCTTTCCTAAGTCAGCTCACATTCTTTCCCCCTCTAATAATAGTCTTATTTCTTTTCCACCTTTTATAAACAGTGGCTAGTCGGGCGAACTACCACAGTTACCGCTGTTCTTCTCCAAAGGAACTCCTATTTGCTCGCTGTCTGTGCTTCAAATCCCTTAGAATACTCTCCTGCTGTCTTACTCCATTTTGCCTTCCCCCTGTCCCTGATCAGCTGAGGGAGGAATTTTATTTCAGTGTTTTTGCCCCTCTTTTTCCCTTTTTTTTTCCTCCCCCTCCCCCCGCCCCAGCCTCTCAACCTGGGCTTTACTCCTCACTCTTATTGGTTTGCTTCCTCCATCCTCTCAAAGTTATTTTTCTTTTCTGTGGATACCGCATATTCACTTTTTGCTTCTCTACAATATTCTTATTCCCCTTCCACCTTTATTAAACTTCTTTCAGCTGCCGTAGCTATGGACCCTGCTGTGGTTTCTCGGCAATTTTGCTCTCCCTGGTCCAGGACCTTTTCATTTTACTTCAAACCTCAGAGTATACTCTTCCCTTTTCCTACCCCATTGTTCCCACTGCTCTTTTGTGTTTTACTTACATTTTTTGGTTTGTTCTCTCCCTTTCTTACTCTTGGTTCTATCCCAACTCTTATCAGTTCTCCTCTCTCTTACCACACAATAACCTTTCCCCCTCTTTTAGTCATCTCACATTCCCTTTGACGTATCATAATATCCGCAATCTCTGTTCACCTTTACTAATCTTAGTTCAGTTGTGGTTGAGGCGGCTGATGTGGTAAGGGGGTTATTTTGCTGGCACAGGTTTGGTTGTCTGGTAAAAAAAGCTCTGTTAACCAACACCTGTACAACAGCATACAAGACAAGGTGGGAGTTGCGATTATCAGTAAGCCTGCAGGAGGGGAGAACGCACCAACAAAGAAGCCACGAACAGGTAAAGCCCAAGTACAACAAGACAGCCCACACAAACAGAAGAAAGGGCAACCCTAGAGCATCCAGACAAGGAGATCAAAGACTGTACCACTGAGTTCCACAGAACCCCTACCACAGAAGTTCACCCCATGAAGACAGCTGGCAAAACAGAGCATCCAGAATCACAGAAACACAAAAAAGAGTCACCTAACATGGGGAGACAAAGAAAGAACCCACAATCGAAAGCAATGGAAGAATCCCCAGTAAAAGAGCTAAATGAAAGGGAGGCAAGCAAACTATCAGACATAGAATTCAAAACAATGGTTGTAAGGATGCTGAAGGAACTCAGTGACAACTACAAGGAACTGAGTGGGAACAACAACAGCATGAAAAGGAAATAGAAACCATTAATAAGAATCAGGAAGAAATGAAGAACACAATATCTGAAATAAAAAATATACTTGAAGGAATTACAAGCAGCCTGGATGAAGCAGAGGACTGAATTAGTGAGCTGGAAGACAAGAAAGAAAGAAATACCCAGGTAGAGGAGCAGCATGAAAAAAGACTAAAAATATATGAAGACAGCTTAAGGGAACTACAGAACAAAATGAAATGCAACAACATTTGAATCATAGGAATACCAGAAGGAGAAGAAAAGGAACATGGAATAGAACATCTGTTTGAAAAAATAATGACAGAAAACTTCTCTAACCTGTAAAGGGGAAAAGCCATGCAAGTTCAGGAAGCACAAAGTGTCCCAGTCAAGATGAAGTCAAAGAGGCCTACTACAAAATAAATCATAATTAAAATGCCAAATTTTATTTTATTATCTTAAAGATTTTACTTATTTATTTTTAGAGAGATGGGAAGGGAGGGAGAAAGAGAAGGAGAGAAATGTCAATGTGTAAGAGATACATCAACCAGCTGACATGGCCAGCAACCCAGGCATGTGCCCTGACTGGGAATCAAACCAGTGACCTTTCTGTTCACTGGCTGGCACTCAGATCCACTGAGCCACACCAGCCAGGGCTAAAACGCCAAATTTTATAGACAAAGAGAGAATCTTAAAGGCAGCATGGGAGAAACAGGAAGTAACATACACAGGAGCCCTGATAAGGCTAACAGCTGATTTCTCATTGGAAACACTATAAGCCAGAAGGGAATGATAAGAAATATTCCAAGTAATGAAAGGCAAAGGCCTGCAACCAAGATTACTCTACCCAGCAAGCCTTTCAATTAAAATGGAAGGCCAAATTAGGAGCTTCCCAGACAAAAGAAGGCTAACAGAATATACCTCCACCCTACCAGCACTGCAAGAGATGCTAAAGGGACTGCTTTAAGAAAGGGAAGAAAAAGAGTGAGAGAGAGAGGAACACAGGTATGAAGGTGAAAAATGAATAAGTTCCTATCAATAATAACCTTAAATGTAAGTGGATTAAATGCTCCAATCAAAAGACATAGGGTAGCTGAATGGATAAGAAAACATGACCCCCACATATGCTGCCTACAAGAGACCCACCTCAGAACAAAAGACCTACACAGACTGAAAGTGAAGGGCTGGAAACAAATATTCCAAGCAAATGAACAGGAAAAAAAAAAAAAGGCTGGGGTAGCAATACTAATATCAGACAAAATACACTTCAAAACAAAGGCCATAAAAAGAGACACAGAAGGACACTTCTTAATATTGAAGAAAAGAATCCATCGAAAAGACATAAATATTGTAAACATACATGCATCCAACATAGGAGCATCCAAATATATAGGAGGATTTTAAGAAAGACAAAGACAGCAACATACTTATAGTAGAGGACTTTAGCACCCCGCTGTTAACAATGGATAGATCTTTCAAACAAAATATCAGCAAGGATATTGCAGCATTGAACAATGCTCTAGATCAAATGGACTTAACTGATATGTGTAGAATCTTTCATCCTAAAGAAGTAAAACATACATTCTTTCCAAATGGAACATTTTCAAAGATAGACTACATGATAAGACACAAAACAAGCTTCAACAAATTCAAGAAAATTGAAATCATATCAAGCAATTCCCCACAAGGGCCTGAAACTGGAAACCAACCTCAAGGAAAAAACTCAAAAACATTCAAATTCATGGAGTGATGTAGACTCCAGCCTGCGGGGTCCGTATCATCTGGCACCCAGGAACAGGGACCCAGGGCTACAAGCCACAGTTGTGGAAAACACACCAACTTGGTTGGAGCACGCGCGTCAGCTCAGGTAAGGGCAGATGACACCGAGTGCTTTTTGGTAAGGTCATAGGGTGTGTTGGATGTCAGAGAAAGAGGGATTTCTTCCAAGGTTGCCCTCTCTTGTAGCCACTTTGTATCTGCACCTCTTTAGTAAGCAGGAGCCTTGCTCTCTCTCTCAAGTATTTGCCACATCTTCCAGGCACAGATCAAACAATTAAGAGCCACTGGGCACTCACCACAATAAAGACACCCATGAGAGGATAAGCTGGAACATGGACCGGGTCAGAACAGTAGGTTTCCTGCCAGCTGCAAGCAAAAGTCCATGCAATGCAAGGCACACTGTAAAAACACTCACAGGCCCATCCCCACAGCACAACCCCCAACTAGGTCTAGGCCTGGGAGAAAGAGCAAAGACTTCCCCTTTAATCAGCTTTAAAAACAGCTACTAGTTACTGGGCTTTTTACAAGCATCTCAGCAAATTCTTTCAAGCCGCCTCTTGCGGTTCTTTCGATTTTGCCTTTTCCCTCCAACTGCCTGCATAAGGAAAAGCGGATAGTGAATGAGTGTCTTGGTTTCAGCTGGAATCCAAAGCTTGATTTCCAGAAGAATTTAGTGTTAGTCACAGGTTTTGTATGAGATCTTGGCATTTGCCAAGCTCTGAAGACAAAAGGCACATCTTCCCCTCCACTTGAGAAATCAAGTGTTCCCACATGAGTCAGAACCTTGTGAGGGTGTCTAGGATCAATTCCCAAGACATGCAGTGGCCTTAGAGGGACCTCCAAAATGACTTAATCTAACTTCTGGCTCGACCAGGAAAGCACAATATAAAGATTGGGAGCCCCTGCTCCCAGTCCTAAACGCTGGGGGAGAAACTGAGCCCCATAAGCAGAGTTAGGGTACCCAGAATATCTGGTACCCCTCTCCCTGACTGTCTTTCACCAACAGCACATTTCGACACACTACACTCTCCTCACTAGCAAGAAGTAGTATTTAAAGGTGCAAACGGAATGAAAGCAAAACTGAAACTGGTTTTGTAATTGCCATGCTTGCGGCAGGAGGGATTTCAGAAAAGGTTCTTTTATTTGTTAAAAAATTTTCTTTAAAGGTTTCTACGAATCCTCTACCATGGGGAACGGGCTCTCTAAGGAACAGGAACAATGTTTTAGGCTAATTCAGTAGCTTTTTAAGGCTGTTGGATGTCTCCCAGATAAGGGATCTTTAGATTTGGAAATATGGAAAAAAGCAGGGCAGAGAAGCCCTCATAATCCGGAAAGCTTAGACAAAAAGAGAAGGGACCAATGTGCACCAGCCAGGCCCTTCCCATGGGTAGCCTCAGCTGCAGTGGGCGTCACGGCCGCGCCTGGTGGGCCCAGCCAGGGCACGGGTGTGCACACACTCACAGCATGGAGGGGCCGGGTGTCTGCCAAGGATGGGCAGCGGTGGAGGGAGTGTCGGGCCCCCTTACCTCCCCTCCTCCACGTGTGCACAGGAGCAACCTTTCCCACCCCCAGCGCCAGTTGTGGTCCCCACCTGCCAGATCTCACCTCTGCCCAGTGCCTAGCAGCAGACTTAGAACTGGTGCAGACAGCACATCAGGAAGGGGAGTTCCAGCCAGGTCATCCCTGAGGTTAAAGACAGCAGCCCTGACGCTTTGGGAGGCTGCCAGAGTGCTTAGTTTTGAAAAAGGGATTTCTATTTTGTTTACATTTCTATAACTGGAATAGGGGGCATTTCTTAACCCCGAAAAGGTGTGTAGTCTCTTAAATGTTTTGGTCTGAATGGGCAAGTTGGACGAATTCAACCTTACGTCCTTCCTGACCCACTTAATATCTGGGACAGGGACCTCCTCATTCTGGGGCATGCAAATCACCCTGCTCCTGGAGTTAAGCTCAGAGGGTTGCAACCTCAAATAATTTGGAAGATGTTGCTCACTACCCCCTATTCATTTCATAATATACTCCTTAAGTCAAGCGTTTGGCAATCTAATCAGGCTTCAGTTTTAAAAGACTTATTATGCTTATTTTGGAATGTTATGTGGATTATGTATGTTGTAGAAAGTTCAAGTAAGTTGTAGATGGTCTATAATGAAGGAATTAAGAAAGTGAAGGAAAGTGTAGGATTGTGAAGGAGAAGGATAAGAAGGAATAAAGGAAAAAGATAGATACCACATTCATTTGTGGCATGGGAAATGGAAGTGGAAAGGAAATAGGAGGAATAATAAGCATCTAAGTCTTTGAAGCACTGTAAATTCTAGACCTAGGAACTACCAGGTCCTGAGAACAACAGGGCAATTAACTCATTGCATTGCAGAAACAGCAGGGGTCCTGTTTTTCCAAGCAGACACTTACTCGGGTGTTCTATAGGCCTCTCCCCTCACTAGAGAATCAGCAAAGAATGTTAGAGCTTGAGGCCTTCAGCCACTTAGGCCGTCCACGAGAAATCAAGACTAATAATGGCCCAGTATATACTGCACAAACCATTCTGGCTTTCTTAGAAAAATGAGGAATTCAGCATAAAACAGGTATCCCCTATAATCCTGTAGGTCAAGCAATTGTTGGAAGGGCTCACCAAACCTTTAAAACATTATTTTTTTTAAAAGGGAGGGGGGAGTCAGGAAATATCCCCCAGGAATTTAACCATACTGGCGATATATATGTACAATTTTTTAAATTGTGATGATAATTTAAAGTCATCCATAGACAAACACCTTGTGAAAAACAGACCTCCCGGCCCTCACCCCACGGTCTTATGCAAAGACCTGTTAAGGGAAGGAAAATGAGAAGGCCCAGTTGAACTACTAAGTTGGGGAACTATTAACTTGCTTATGTTTCCTCTCCAGAAGGACCTTTGGAGCTGCCAGTGAAGAGGGTGAAGCTATATCATAGAAAAGGCTTTCCAGGTGGTGACCGTCCTCTGCCCCACTGGACTCTCCCGATCCAGAATTCTCCAAGCTGTGCATCACCCCCCTCCAGTGGAATTCCGGCCAGTACTCCTGGAGTGATATTCAACATTGCCTAAGAGGTAATTTTTCTATCAATTTAAAAGGACAAATTGATAAATTGCAGCTAGAATTACATCAGCAGCTGCAGGGCATTCAACGTTTGATTAAGCAAGAGGTTTTTTGAACCCTCTGTGACAATCTCGACTGCCTAAACCCAAACAACTGGTTTGATGGACTTAACCTGAGAGTATGGGTCTTTGGAGCCACCGGTTGCTTACTGATTATAATAATGCTCTGTGTACTTTGCTGCATCTGCAAATTATTTTCCCAGGGTCGTATAAGAGACCAGTAAGTAGCAAGCTTTGTGGGACCTATAGTGGTCCTAAATAAAAACAAGGGGAGAAATATAGGGAACCTATCCTCGTGGCAGTGGCGACTGTAGCCCAGCCCCTGATTTGGAAAACCAGCCGGGAGCAAGTCACACAGGAACCAAGCCCACAGATCAGTTTCCCCATGAGGAATCGGGCCTGCATTGTACCTAGGCCACTTTGAGGCTTGCTTTTTGCTAAAACTCCCTCACCCTGAATTAAGGCAGCAAATGTTTACCACATATCTTTAAAGTAACTTCCTCTGTGCTAAACCTCCCAAGGATGGAGTGTAACCAGTTCAACGACCTTTCCCCTTGCATTTGCAAATATCCTTTTTCTTTGAAGTAATTAGCAACATCCTCTCCTTTGTTATCCGTAAAAGGTAACCACCTAAAGCGAACTGTGCAGAGTAAATGAGGACCATCCTTGATATAATGTACCCAGAAAATCAGTAAAAGCCCGTCCAGGCAGGGATGGGGGCCCTCTCTCATTTAGAGGGTGGCCATGCCATCCCTTTTCTCCCCAGGACTTCTGTAGTCTGTGTGAATTTGTTCGTCACAGCCACAACACATGGACCCTGCAGGCTGGAGTCTGCATCAATGGAGATTGAATAGCATGCTATTAAACAATGAATGGGTTAATAATAAGATAAAGAAATAAATAAAAAAGTTTCTGGAAACAAATGAAAATGAACACACAACAGTCCAAAACCTATGGGACACAGCAAAGGCAGTCCTGAGAGGGAAGTTCATAGTGATACAGGCCTACCTAAAAATGATAGAAACATTTCAAATAAACAGCCTAACCCTACATCTACAAGAACTGGAGGAACAACAACAAAGCCCAGAGCGAATACAAGGAAGTATATAACCAAGATCAGAACAGAATTAAATGACACAGAGACTAAAAGAACAATTCAAAGAATCAGTAAATCCAGGAGCTGGTTCTTTGAAAAGATAAACAAAATCGACAAGCTTTTAAGCAGACTCATCAAGAAGAAAAGAGAGAGGACCCAAATAAACATAATCAGAAATAAAAGAGGAGAGATTACAACTGACACCACAGAAATATAAAGGATTGTAAGAGACTGCTATGAACAACTATATGCCAAGATATTTGAAAATCTGGGTGTAATGCACAAATTTCTAGAAAAATATAATCTTCCAAAACTGAATGAAGAAGAAGCAGAAAGCATGAACAGACCAATAACAGTTAGTGAAACTGAAGCAGTAATCAGAAAACTCCCAGCACACAAAAGGCCAGGACCAGATGGTTTCACAGGAGAATTTTACAAAACATTTCAGGAAGAGCTAACCCCTATCTTTCTCAGACTATTCCAAAAAAAGCCAAGAAGAGGGAAGATTCACAAGCTCTTTTTATAAGGCCAGCATCATCCTAATCCCAAAACCAGATAAAGACACAAAAAAGAAAGAAAACTACAGGCCAATATTTCTAATGAATATAGATGCTAAAATCCTCAACAAAATATTGGCAAATCACATCCAGCAATGCAATAAAAAGATCGTATACCATGATCAAGTGGGATTCCTCCCAGGGATGCAAGAATGGTATAATATTCACAAATCGATAAATGTAATACATCACATAAACAAAAGGAAAGACAAAAATCACATGATCATATTAATAGATGTGGAAAAAGAATTTGATAAAGTACAGCACCCATTTATGATAAAAACACTCAGCAAAGTGGGAAGAGAGGGAGCATTCCTCTACATAATAAAGGCCATATATGAGAAATCTACAGCCAAATCATCACAAAGTACAAAAACTAAAATCTTTCCCAATAAGATCAGGAAGAAGACAAAAATGACCCCTTTCACCACTTCTATTCAACTTACTATTGGAAGTCCTAGCCACCAGTGATCAGACAAAAAGAGAAATAAAAGGTATCCAAATTGGGAAGGAGGAAGTAAAACTGTCATTGTTTGCAGATGATG
>VMDR010032926.1:0-11538 GCA_007922815.1 Macrotus californicus
TTCAAAAATCACCATAAGCCCTTTTGTAACTGGGTTGGGTTTGGAAAGCAGCAACAACACTCCATGGCTCTTCCCCACCATTTCCTTCCCTGGACCAGTAAGAGACCCTATAGTCCACGTAAGAACAAGAAAAACATGAGAAAATGAATGAATCCCCAGCGGTTCCTCTACTAAAGATCCATCCTCTAACATGAGTCCTGAGAAACATTCCAGTCTTGGGTCTCACTAGAATCAGGCAGAAACAAGGTTAAAGCCAATAACAGACCCCACTTGCTTTTTAACCCACCAGACCCCAAGTTTCCATTGTCAAGATCATGTATTATCTACTTTATATTTAAACACTGCTACCATAACTTCCCCTTCCTCCACTCACCAGGCCACTACTATGCCTAGCACTTGCATGGATGGATGGACAGACAGACTGATGGATGGACAATTGAATAAATACAGGGTCCAGGAGAGGTAAGACCTGCTTGAGTGTGATTGGTAAGGTACATGAGTGTCTCGCACAAGATGGACAGCAATTTGAACATGTCACCTAAAATGTCATATGGTGTGCTAATGTGTGATATTGTTATGTTACAGAACTACATGCCTATGATTTTTTTAATAGAAGGTTTTGTAATTTAAAAAGGGGGGTGTTATTTGTGCCAGACCCTTTACATGCCACTTTCTTCTTTGGATCCACCATAATTCATAACATTTATCCAAATATCAGGGTAAAGTTTTTATCTCCTCCTCTGGGGAAATCTGTTCATTATTTTCTTGTTAAAACTTATTGAATAGCCCTGGCTTGGGTGGCTCAGTGGATTGAGCACAAGCCCGTGAACCAAAAGATCGCCAGTTCGGGTCCTGGTCAGGCTTCTCTCTCAGGCTTCTCTCCCTCCCTTTCTCCTCCCTTCCCCCTCTCTAAAAATAAACTAAAAAAATATTTTTAAAAAACTTTCTGAATATGTGTAACTGGAAAAATTTTAATCATAATAAAAAACAAAAGATGTCCTAATTTGGGTGGTATGGCTTTATATCCAGGACTCAAAGAAAAACGTCCTGAAAATGCAGTGAAAAATTAGCATCTTCTAAATGTTACTTATATGTCAGTTAGACCTGTCTGTACCTATCAGAATGAAAAGAGAGCAAGATTAAAATTAGGGCTAGAGTTGACGCTTTAAATGTTGAGAGAGAGAGAGACTTTAGATTTGAAAGTGTGGCTTAAGGAAGATTTATGATATACCTGCAAATGAAAATTCACTTCTGTTGTTAAAGTGAGGGAGGCATGACTTACTTTACAGCCAAAGAAAAGGTAAGGAATTAAATGCACCATTTGTTGATATTGATGAAGCTGCACCCAGAGTCTGTGAGTATACATACTGAAATAAAAGTCCTATCAACAATAACCTGCCCAGTTCACACTCACTTAGCACAGGGAAGTGTGTTTCAAATAGAAGCATCTTGCCAATAATTCCTCATAGCTTCTAGGCAGCTTTTTGGAAAATAGGAAGTTGCAGGTAAGTAAGAAGGAAAACTCATTACCCACCCTCAGAGAGTCAAGAAATAAAGTGTGGGTTAGTACTACTCACGGCTCTGCCTGTAGGCTCCTGTCTTCAGCCACATAGTTGGAAGGAATATACCCCTGCAGCTGTTGGCCGGAGCGGTCTCCCCTTTTCTCCAAGTACCTGGCGAACCACCAGCCCTCATGGGAAGTGTCCAGAACTTGGAGCTTATCGCCTGCTTGGAAGCTCAGGTCCTCAGCAGTCCGAGCCTGGTAATCAAACAGGGCCACAAAGTAGTGGCCCTGCGGCCTGGGAGCACTAGAGGGGCAGGGGGCCCCTACGTTCTCATTCACCACCTGTTTGTCTGCCTCCTGGACAAAGCAGGGGAGATAAGATTTCAAGTACACCCAGAGCCTCAGGCAGACGTTTCCCATGCTGCCCTGGTGGAGAGGAAGGGAGAGGGGCTTCTCCCTCTCCCCTTTGTCTCTGCAGATTCACTTTCTCTTCCTCCACTGGGCAGCTTTGAAATCAGCAGCAATTCACCAGGCTTCAGAGAGTGTGCAAAGCCCTGTTTCCCAACCGGCAGGCAGAGCTGCTTGGAGAGACTCACCAGCTTGCTTTCTGTGGCTGTAGCTGCTGTCCCAGACCAAGCCTAGTGGGAGCTGGGCAGCTGTTCAGTGGCAAGACGCCTCTTCTTCTTGTCTGCTTAGGAATCCCACAAGAAAAATAAAATTAAGAGGGCTTTATTTAGACAACTGTCTGAGAACAGAAAAGAGTCACCTAGCCTTTTGTCCCAAGAAAAAGTTAACAAAAAGATGTTAACTCCAGGTAAGATCTGCACGTCTTGCCTTTGCCAGGAGCTCCCTCCCTGCTTCAGGTCTGTCTCTGTAGTTTGACCAGTCCTGACCCCCAGGGCTCTTTCCTTTTTGCTAATGAGTAACCAACATGCCAGGACTATTGCCTTTAACATCCTGAGCTATGAACAAACTCTAATAATTTCTCTTTACTTCCTGGTTTCTTTTTCTCTGTGACCTAAATGAGATTCCCGCCCTCTTTACCTCTTCCTTCTCCAACACCCAAGAGAGACCAGCGCCCTCATCAGGGAGCCAAACTCTTAAAGCAGCTGCCAAAATCCCTACTCCTGGACAACAGGCTAGCTAGCCCAGGGAGCTTTTTGTCTTGCTATGTTCCCAGCACAGAAATTAATAGGAGAGATTCCGCCCCAAACCCTCACCCACCCGCAAAGATGAGTAGGATTGTTTTGCCACCACTAGGGGAAATAAAAGGGCAAATTAAAGTGTTTAGGTATTTGTTACTAGAAAAAGGGCAATTGGGAAAGAACCATTGGGTTCCTACCTTTTTTCATCACTATAAACATGTTATAATAGCTTCAAAGTCTATTTACAGTCTGGAAAAGTATGAAAGCAACTGACTAAATCACTGAGAACCCAAAACATTGTTTTCTCCCTCAGAAATGTTTGATTTCCCACCTCTCATGCACTATTTCTGAAACACACACAAATGCACACAAACTAGGAGACCGGTGGAAAGAGGAGAAGGGAGTGTGTGCTGCTGTGGAGGCTCTTTCTGCTAAAGTCTGACCTCCAGGTGTATAATAGTTACTATGAGCTTTGTTAGCAGGAGCTCGGAACTGAATGAAGCTGAGACCAGGACACAATCCCAACAGGCAGTGGGTTTTCCTCTATTTCCCTTGTTCAGGACGGCTGGCTCACAGCACACGTGTGTGTCCGGAACCCCGAGGACACAGGCAGTGAGTTTGGATGGATCAGTGCATTGCCACTTTCACTAGTAGAGAGCACGGCAAACTTGTTTAAGCTGTGTCACATGTTTTTGTATAAGACATTTATTTAAAAATTTATCTCTTAAAAATAATCTCTTTCTTGGTGGAGTCTTGAACCTAGCTAACCTAGCCCCCAGTACAATCTCTAAACTCCTGTTTTTTGTCAAACAGCAAGGCATTTTTAGTCATCAGAAAAATTGAACAGAAGAAAAAAGAAGGAGAGAAAGAAAACCAGAGAACCATGGCCTCAGTCTCACCTGACATTATGTTGTACTTAAATCAGGCATTTACGGTGGACAGGGCGTTTGGTTAGAACAAGATCTCAGGTTATGGTCCCAAGTTTCTCCAACCGTTTTGAGAGTCAGAGAAGTACCAATTTGTCAGGAAGAGCAAAACCAAAAGCTGAGCCGGGTTTGTTTGTGTGTGTTTGTCATATGGGATCTAAAATATAATTCCACATATAAAACACAAAATAGCAATTGTATAACACTGAGAAACCAGAAAAATATTTCATTCCAAACACGATATTGATTATAAAAGAAGAGAATTCTGTTAATGTCTCTGAACAGAGGCATAGAGGCTAAAGTTTTTCCAGAGATACCTACACGGTCTGAAAATGAAGTATTTGGAAGAGAGGACTCAAAACCAATTTGTAACTGGAATTTGAGACTTCAAGAATTTGAAAGTTCTAAATTCAAATATGCCTCCATTATGGTTATGACAAGTCATTCTGGAAAAAAGACAAAAGGGCAGATCTGCACAGTGCTGTCCCTGAGCTGTGAATGAAATTGAAAAAGCGGCCAACCATCTGAAGATGTCAGGCAAGCAATGGCCTGAGAAAGCTCAGTCAGGGGCGGGAAGAGAAAGGGTTTCCAGAATTCTGCAGTCACCCAAGCTTGAAGCCTCGCAGTCTTGTTTTATTCTCTCCCTTGTTTCTCTGAGCTAATCAATCACCAAATTTTGCTCAATCTTTCTTTTCATTTACTTCACAGTTTTCCTTTATTCCTTCTGGATGACAGTTGGATACTGAGCCAAAAAAAGAAAAGAATATTACTCCTTAGGTTATCCCACAGGCCCCCTAACTAGTCTCTCTTCCTCCAGTTTATCCACATATCTCTGACTCACTTGCACGCCACTCCATTTTATTATAGTAACAGTATCAGAAGTCATATGTGTGTACTAGTAAGAGTAGCTGTCAGTTTTGGAGGGCTTTATATTTGCCAGGCACTTTGCTGAGAATGTTGTAAATGATACATCACTTAATCCTCAGAAAATAAAAACAATACCTATAAGAAAAGTTACATTTTCTTTAATCTTAGAAAAGAAGAAACTGAGGTTTAGAGAAGTTAAGTAACATGTCCAAGGTCACACAGCCACCAGGTAGCTGAACCATGAGTAACAAACACCCTATTTTCAGTCTGACTCCAGAGCCTCAGTTTATAACTCCTCAATTTCGATGACTCTTAAACAAAAATCCAAGGTCAAATCTGCCATGTAAAATTCTTCAGGGATCTCCAATGTGCTTGGAATAAAACCTAAACTCTTTGGCTGGGCAAGGTCCTAATAACTTCTCTAACCTCACAGCCCTTCTCTCTCCTGCACCAGTGCCCTGTGATGCAGGTTCACCAAGTAACCAGCCGCTCCTGAGACCCAAGGCCCTCCTTCCTCTGTACATTTGCTTTGTCCTCTACCTGCTTCCTGGGCAACTGTGATTGATTCCCTAGTGACCTCCTTGTGACTTTCCTAGGCTGAGTTCAAGTGGTACCTTCTCTGCCATAAGGGATCAGAGACCCTCTACTCTGCTCACCCCTAGAGCCTGGCACACACTTCTGCTCGGCTGTTGAATTCCACTTAGTTTTCTTACTTACTTGACTTTCCCAGGAGAATAAAATTCCTATGAATGAAAAAGGGTTCTGTAGCAAAACTGACAATTTCAGTGATAGAAAGTGACTCAGAGTGATGTGATCATAAATTCCTTAACTGGACAGGTCATGGTAGTCACACCCCAAACATATAACTCTTTTAATAAAAAGTTTATCTGTGTCCTAAGCAAGCCCAGTCCATTGTTTTTGTGCATCTAAGTAAACATGTTTTTGAAATGCCAGGGTAATCCTCTTTTTCAGATCACTTGGAGGCATAATCATCCTTAAGGGAACACATAATCTGTTAACCATTCTGTGGGAAGCCTAAGAGAAAAGGACACCTACTAAGAAGGGCTCCTCATAGCTAACTGGGCTTAGATTTTAAAAACCAGAGCCCGGCAGTCATTTTTGCACAGGGATCTCTCACACAAACTATACTTTACAGAAAATCAGGCATTGGGCTGCCTGCCTGCACTGTTTCTGCCATCTGAGCCAGCCTTTACAAAGGTGTTTCTGGGATTCTATTTGAACTATTAGGACTGAAGATTTCCCCATCCAGTCAGAGCTGCACAGCTCTGGCCAATCAGAGCAGTTCTATTCTGACCAACCAGGATGATGCCTTTTGGACCAATCAAACTGTGAGGGTTTGGAGTCCTCATTTGAATGACGATGGATCATTCGGGGACCTAAGGGGTGGAGACTCCTGTTCTAATAAGCCAACTTCCTTCTTGCTTGGGGAGCACACTTCCCACTGAAGCCTGAGGACTGTTTCCCTGACTAGACTTGAAACATCAAAGGTGTCTTGCTAGAGCAGAGTGAGGCAGAACAATACAGCAAAGTAGATCAGTACAGAGGGGAGCAGAGCGGACCATTAAAGAGCAGAAGAGAGCTGTCTAGAAGAGAGGGGCCTGGCCCCAGCTGTTCTCACAGCCATGCTGTAGCGCACTGAATAAAGTCTCCCTCTTTGCTGAACCCTAAATTGGGGATTAACCATCGGTTAACAATCCAGTCCTCCCTACCTTGCTGTCTTCCCCCTTTGTGTAATCCCTAAATTCCAAATGCATAAAAGAAACTTCAAATTGCTGTTCTTCAGAGCATGTGAGATCTCACCTCCTGGCACATGTCTTCATTTTGGTTCAAATAAACTCATAAAAATTCTCTACAGGTTTGGATATTCTTATGTTGACATCTCCTTCTGAGAATTTTCAGAAAGAATGAATGTCCAGTACATAAGTAATAAGTACTCAGTAACTATTTGTTGGGGGGGGTGGGGGTGGGTAGAAGGAAGGGAGGGAGAGAAGGGAAGAGGGAAGGAAGGGAAGAAACCATTTGGGATGCGATAAACACATGCAAGAACTCACAATCGACAGAAAATGTTCCAGTGTAAAACGTGCTGGGAGCACAAAAGGAAAATAGATGTTCTGTCTATTGCCTCTCAGTCCCCTTCTTTCCTCTCTTGTTTCTTGAATATGGAGTTTCTTCGCCAGCCTCCTAAACCAGTTTTCCTGCCTGTCATCCTTATAGCAAACTGCCATCACTTTAATCTTCTTAAATCACTCTCCTGCTCAATAACCTTCAACAGATCCCCTTTGCCTGGTAGATATGGCTTGGAATTTAAAGCTGAAGAAATTGTACTTTATCTGATCTTTATCAGATGCATCCTTTCAACATCTTCCTACTATTACTGCCTTCGTTTAGCTCTCCTACCCAGCCCAATTGGTGTACTGTGTCTCCCAATGGGTCTTGTCTATTTTCACATCTGATTCTGTCTCCTTTGCCATCCTGTTGGTTGGTATTCCTTCCCATCCCACAGACTCCTGCCTGTATTTTGAGAACTGAATAAATATCCCACACCTCCTTAAGACGTTCTTGGTCCATTTTGGCCAAAATAATAATTTTCTTCTTTTTACAATTGTTCTGGTTCCTGCATTCGCCCCCTCCCAACCCACAATGAATTTAAATGTGCTCCTATATCTGACTTGCTGAGCAATGCAACAGAAAAAGTCCACAGCTATTACTCCGTTCTGTACGAGGATAAATCAATGATCTCCAATTCCTGCTAAGCCCTTAGCACTGCTCAGCATTTTTTTTTTTTACATGCCAGTCCGGTGAGCTGCCTTCTGTTCATTTTCTCAAAGCACTATTTTAAATCATGCACCATTTTTCTCAGGATCTCTGCAGATAGGCCTTTTAACTGATAATGTGCTAGTCACAGAAATTCACAAAAATTCCAAATCTATTCTACATTAACCAATTAAATTTCCTTTTCTCGCGTCAGAAAATGTACCTCCATCTGCAAATCCTTGCACTTTCCTCCAGGGAAAAAAATTTCTACTTGCCTACCCAGTGTCCAGTTTCTTCATCCCTACTAACAGAAACTTACTTTTATAGAAGCAAAAAGCTAGAGTGTACACTTCTCAGCCCTCCTTGCAGCTAAAAGTGCCCAATAAAAAATAAGCAGAAGTCTCTTAAAAGAGGCAGACTCAGGCTGGGAGGTTTATTCTTTTCCTTTCCTCTTTTCTTTCCTCTTGCCTGGAACTCAGCTGATGTGGCTGGACCTTCAGCAGACCTCTTGAACCATCATATGACATTAAAAATATAAGGAGCACAAATAAAAAGGAATTTATGCCCCAGGTGTACCTACCTTCAGACTTGTTCACTATATGGGAGTCAAATTATCTTCTTCCTATGTAAGCTGTAATTATTTTGACTTCTTGTTATAAGTACTTAAGACTAATCATAACTGATATGTTTTCAATGACAGAAAAAGTAGTTAAATCTCATGTCTGTGCTCTTGATATTATTCCCTGTGGTACGTGATTCTATCGGTTAACTTTCCTCATGTCTCTCTCAGTGTATTCCTCAAAGTCCATAGTCAAGCTCAAGTTTCTCAGGCATTGAAAAAGAAGAGAAAAAAGAAAATTACTAAATCCTTTACCCCACCTTAGGTGCCACCCTGTCTCTCTTCTTTTTTCAGCCACATTTCTCAGAGAAATAGTGAATGTTTTCTCTTTTTCATTTTTTCTGTTCCTTTTTTACTCATAGTCTTTAATCTGGCCTTGTTTTATGCTACATCACCTTACCATTTGTTAAAGTATTCCTTTTTTTATGCTTACCCCAGTTGATCACTCTTCACTATCTGACAAAGGTAGTTTTTCTAAGCTTTTCACAATGCTATCCTCTTGGTTTTCTTTCTCTGACAATCCTTCTCAGTATCTTGCAAGTTGGCCTTCCTCTTCCTCAGAGGAAGAGTTGATATTAACTAGTAATCTCAGCTAGAGCCCTTAGCTGGGTTCTTTTCTTCCTCTATACACATTACTGAGTAGCCCTCTGGGTCTATGTCTTCAACTGCTGATAACCCTCAAACCTTGACCTCCTCCCCAGAATGATCTGCTGAGATCCCAACCTACCTGATCATGGCCTATATAGAATGTCCAACACGTACCTCAATTCCAAATTCACAGATCCAAATCTTTGTGATTCTCTCAAAACTTTTCATTTTTATGCATTATCTGCCTTAGTCAAAATCATGTCAAATAAAAACCTTAAGAAGCATCTTAAGTTCCTCTATGTTCCTTATTTCCTGTAGCTGATGAATGAACAAATTATCTGAATTCAAACTGTTTAATATTTCCTCTATTTATCTGCTTTAACTCAGGACATCCTTGGCTCTTTCCAACTCTTTAATAATCTCTAACTGTTGATCTTTTTCTCTTCATTCCCATTCTTCCCCAACCATCCTCTCTTCTGTAGGCAGAGTGATCTTGCTAGAATATAAATCTGCTCATATTGAACTCCTTTTAAAAAATGCTTCAATAAAAAGAATAAATAGATTCAATATATCAACATGTCATATCTACAGTAATCAAGACTATGTGGTATCATCAGAGGAATAGGCACATAGATCAATGGAGCAGAATAGACAACCCAGAAATAAACCCACACAAATAGGCCCAACTGATTCTGGACAAAGCTAGAAAAGCAATTCAGTGGAGGAAAGACAGCCTTGTCAATGAACAGTGTTGGAGCAATTGGACATCCACACACACACACACAAAAAAAAAGAATCTTCACCAAGTCTCATACCTTATACAAAAATTAATTCAAAATGGATCATGGACTTGAATATAAATGTACAACTATAAAACTTTTAGACAAAAATGTAAGAGAGACTATCAGGATCTAGGGTTTCACAAAGACTTCTTAGTCTTAACACCCAAAGCATTATCCATAAAAGGAAATTTGATAAATGAAACTTCATCAAAATTAAAAATTTTGTTCTGTGAAGGATCCTGTTAAAAGGATGAAAATACAAGCCATAGAGGGAGATAATATAAAGTACTTTATTATCTAACAGCTAGAATATACAAAGGACTTTCCAAAATCTATAGTAATAAAACAAACAACAAATTTTAAAATGGACAAAAGACATAAACAGACATTTCACTAAAGACAAATATACAGATGAAAAATAAACACATGAAAAGATGTTCAACACCACTAACCACCAGGAAAGGCAAATTAAAAGTATAAGGAGATACCTACCAGAATGGCTAAAATAAAAACTAACACAACACCAAATGAGGACAGTAAGGATGTAGAGAAAATAGATCACTCATACATTGCTGGTGGGAATATAAGATGGTACAATTATTCTGGATAGAAGTTTGGTAATTTCTTATAAAACTAAACATGTGGTTATCAGACAAAGCCACAATTGTACTACTGGGCAATTATCCCTGAGAAATACAAACTTATGTGCACACAAAAACTTGTGTACAAACGTTTATAGCAGCTTTATTCATAATAGCTCCAAACTGGAAAGAGCCCAGATGTCCTTCAATGAGTGAATATTATTTAACAATTAAATGAACAAACTATTAATATGCACACCAATCTGAATAATCTCCAGGAATTTATGTTCAGTAAAAAAAACAAAAGCTGATCTCAAAAGGTTCCTTTTTATATAATTCCATTTACACAACATAACACATCTCGAAAAGATAAAATGATAGAAAAGGTGACTCTATTAGTGGTTGCCAGAGGTTCAGGAGGGGTGGACATGAGAAGGAAATAGGCGTGATCGTAAAAGAACAGCAGGTGGAATTCCTGTAACGAGGGAAATGTCCTTTACCTTGGATGTAATATGGATCAATATCTGGATCGTAATGTTGTACTATAGTTTTGCAAGATATCATTGAGGGGAGCAGAGAAAAGGGTCCACAAGATATCTTTGTATTATTTCTATCAAGCCCAATTCTACAATTATTCCAAAATTAAAAGCTTTTTTTTTTCAAAAAAGAAAATTACTCTTCAGTGTTTATTCATTACCTCGAGGATAAAGGCCATAACTATGGAACAGCAGGTGGGGTGCTGCTGCCCACCGCCACCCTCTAGGCAAAATTCCGGAGGCAACGTTTTGGTGAGAAAGGAAAGGAGTCTTTATTCAAAAGCTTCATGATTTTGGAATAACAGCTTTCTGCATGCATTCATCACGTACAGTTTTAATCACTTAAACCTACCAATTAGCACTAAAATCTTTAACTCCTATCCCCTATCTTTTTAGTTTTTTAATTAATATTTTATAGGATTAATTTACAAACTAAAACAACATAAAATACAAAAGCCACACAATTTTGGAAGAATGGCAGGCTTCTGCCTCAGAGCCTGTCATTTCTAGAACACCCAAAGAATAAATCTGCCACCTCTGCCAGGTCAGCCTGATCTTAGGCTCTGCCTGGATTTTTCTCCTGCCATCCAAAATCCAACCAAAATACCATCCTTTAGGAAACACAGGCAACTGCAGCATGATCATCCAGGCATCCTCAGGAAAGAGAGACAGAGACCCAGTCTCCACCCTCCTTTTATTTTAAATCTTCTGCTGATAATTCCATGCACAACCCTCCCTAGGCTGCTACCGTGGTCTCCAGCAACCTCCTCCTGCCATCCCCCCCCCCCACTTCCGCTCCTCCCAAGTGATCTGATCAGCTCTCCATCAATTTGAGTTCCCTTGCTTACAAGTAAATCAGTTCAGTTTTGAAGAAAAAAAAAATTCTTTAAACATTCCTTGGCACTACCAAAAATGTGAAATAGGCATAGCATATCTAGATTTCAGCAAGATAACTAAAAAAATATTCTAGAGATACCAGCGAAGGGGATAAGGTGAAGAACTTGCTTTCTAAAAAGACTGAATAGTCTCATACACAGTCTTCTAGCAGCAGCTGGTAAGCCTTTTCTAGAATGGAGATAGATACCCATGGTCCTTGACTGTTAAACAGATACTTCACTAATCCAGGTTCTCATCTATATAACAGAGACATTATTTTAATAATCCTGAGGAAACTCTCTAGTCTCTTAGAAACTACCAAAATTCCCCCAAATAGCA
>VMDR010032927.1:0-11533 GCA_007922815.1 Macrotus californicus
CCTTGCACAAGCACTCTGTTTTCTGGATTCAGCTCACAGTCCTCCTCCCCTCTAAAAAGACTCTTATCTCTCTTTCACCTTTTATAAAAAGTGGCAAGTTGAGTGAAATTTCAGTTAATGCTATACTTATCCAAAGGATCTCCTATCTCTTCTCTCCTTGTTGGTACTTTAAATCCCATAGAGTACTCTCCTGCTGTCTTAATCCATTTTGCCTAGTCCCTGCCATTGATCACATACAAGAACAAGTGAGAGCTGTGAACATTAGTATATCCACTGGAGGAGAGAACCCACCAACTAAGGAACCAACAACAGGTAAAAACCCAAGTACAACATGAGAGCCCAAACAAACAGAAGAAGGGCCAATCTAGAGCATCCAGACACGGAGATAAAAGAGAAAGCACCACTGAATCCCATAGAATTCCTACCATAGAAGTTCACCCTACAAAGACAGCCAGCAAAAAGAAACATCAGGAAGTGCAGAAACAAACAAAAAGAGTCACCTAAAATGGGGAGACAAAAAAGAACCTGCAATCAAAACAAATAGTTATAGGGATGCTCAAGGATCTCACAGACAACTACAAGAAACTGAGTGAGAACCACAACAGTATAAAAAATGAAATAGAAACTATAAACAAAAACCAGGAAGAAATGAACAATAAAATTTCAGAAATAAAAAAATACATTAGAAGGAATTACAAGCAGGCTAGATGAAGCACATGACTGCATTAGTGAACTGAAAGAAAAGGTGGAAAGAAACACCCAGATAGAGCAGCTGCATGAAAAAAGACTAAAAAAATTAAAGATAGATTAGGGGAACTCCAAGGCAACATGAAATACAACATTTGAATCATAGGAATATCAGGAGAAGAAGAAAAGGAACAAGGGATAAAAACCCTGTTTGAAAAAATAAAGAAAACTTTCAGAACCTGAAAAAGGAAAAACACCACACAGGTTGAGGAAGCACAGAGGGTCCCAATCAAGATGAACCCAAAAAATCCTACACTGAGATACATCATAATTTAAATGCCAAGTTTTAAAGACAAACAAACAATCATAAAAGCAGCAAAGCAGAAACAAGAAGTAACATACAAAGGGACTCTGTCTGATATGGCCAGCAGCTGATTTCTCAACAGAAACACTCCAACCCAGGAGAGAATGGCAAGACATATACCAAGTAAACAAAACCAATGGCTTGCAACCAAGATTGTTCTACCCACTGAGGCTCTCAATTACAATGCAAGGTGAAATAAGGATTTCTCATACAAAAGAAGGCTGAAAGAATACATCTACACCAGAAATTCTACAAGATTTACTAAAGGGAGTACTATAAGAAGAGAAAGGAAAGGAGTGAAAGGGAGAGGAACACAGGTACAAAGGAGGGAAAATGAACAAATACTTATCAATCATAACCATAAATGTTAATGGATTAAATTCTCTAATCAAAAGACATAGAGTAGTTGAATGGATGAGAAAGCATGACCCACACATATGCTACCTAAAAGAGACCCACGTCAGCACAAAAGACCTACACAGACTGAAAGTGAATGGTTGAAAAAACATATTGCAAGCAAATGGATAGGAAAGAAAAACTATTGTGGAAAAAGGGACACACACTGTTCGGGGAACGGAGTTAACGTTTATTCACGTGCGTGGGCTCAGAGGATGCAGTCTCCAAATTCTGAGCCCCGAGCAAGGGTTGGGTCAGGGCTTTTATTTACAGCTGGGTGGGAAAAAGGGTGTCACAGGCTGATGACAAGCGGATCTCTGCCAGAGCAAGGAGACAGGAAATGGGGTGGGGCAGGTGTTCTCTGGCGGCTTCTGGGCTGCTATTGTCTCATTTCCCCCTTTGGTGCTAGACTGAGCCTTCAGTCTCAGTGCCACCAATCTGAGAGGGCAGCTTCTGATATCGGTATCTCTGTAGTGACAGCATCTTTGCAGTGGCGCGCCAAGTCACAACACTCTCAAGTTGTTGGATGGCGGTACGAAGCAGGTACAGACCTACTGAAATGAGCAGGAAGAGAATTAATAGGGGTCCTGCAATGGGGGCTAATATGGAATAAACGATGGATCGCCACCATGGGGCTGGTGCCCAGTCATCACCCCGACCCTGGAGCTGGGCTCTAACATCTTGTAACTTGTTAAGGTTTTCTTCTACTACTCCACTTTCATTTATATAGAAACAACATTGCTCCTGTAGAAATAGACAGGTTCCCCCCTTTTCTTCAGTGAGAAGATCTAGAGCTCTATGGTTCTGCAGGACTACTTTGTCCAGGGAGGTTACTTGCTGCTGGAGGGATGCTAAGGATAGGGCTGCAGTGTTGAGACCTTTCTCTAGTTCTTCTTTGAGCTGATAATTTGTCTGGAGTGCTATGGATACTCCGGTTCCCCCTAGTCCTGACCCTACTAGTGAGGCGATGGCTGTCACCCCTACTAAGACTGGTAGTAGAACTGCCCTTTTCCCTCGGGTTCTAGCGAGGGAGGCTTGGAGCTCCCCCTCTTTGTACTGCATCAACTGCAGCACTAGGATGCTAGGGTAGCAGAGGGTACCAGGCTTGGGGCCTATGGTTCAAAACAGGGTCCCGTTGCACTAGAAGTAAGTGCCCGGGGGGCTCGTGAGTCCTTGGCTGGGGATTATAATAGTAGTATCAGTAGTGTTACAGTCTTGGCTGGATCCATAGCATATGGTCGACGTCCCCTTGCTGTCCTGGAAGAGAGGAACGTTAGAGAGGGTGAAGGAGGTGGGCCTTTGGGCAGAGGTATTTAAGGGGATACTCAGAAGTATGGCTGTTATGGGAGAGTGATCTAGGAAGGCACACAAGAAACAGTTTTTAGTGTTCTCAGTGATAGCAATGTTCAGTAACCGAGCTCCTCGTAGGGGGGCTAGCCATGAAAAGGGCTTGCTTGGCTTCCTCTCTGTTAGGCCTGAGCTCAGGGCCCACTCCTGATCACGGATGGTGTTGGTTAAGTTAAAAATGGTCTCTAGTTTGGGGTCTGTGGGCTCCTGAGCTTTATATATATATATATATATATATATATATATCCCCTACTGCCCCCGCGTGGTGGCCCGTGAGCTTTATATATATATATATATATATATATATATATATATATATATATATATATATATATATATATATATATATATATCCCCTACTGCCCCCGCGTGGTGGTCCGTGGAGTACAGTTTTCCTTTCACTCCTTTTTCCCAAGCTGGATCAGTGGGATCGTCAATGCATATCTGGAGTGGGTGGATGAGGTTCCACAACTGTATATTGCACTGGTAGTAGGGGCAGCCCCCATATTTGTCTGGCCACTGGTAGCAATAATTGTGGGGTTGCTTATAGAGTAGGCAGAGAGCCGGGAGCTCATAGCTCCACTCCACCCGGTTCTGGAGTGATGCCGTAAGGATGGTCAGGACCATCCCACAGGTACATCCCGCGTCTGGGCAGGTCGCGACCCCGACAGTGTGGGATATGATATTGTTGTTTTTCTGGTAGGTTTCTCAGGCAAAGAACCTCCAGACATAGGGGTTTCGGAGTGGTGGACTGGTCATGGCTGGTCTTGAGGGTCAGTAAGAATAGTTTCATGGTGCGCGCTCTCCTCTAGCCAAGGTGGGCTCTATCTTCCAGGTGTCCGGATTCCTGTCCCCTGGCCGCTGCCGTCACAGTCGCAGAGTGGGGACCTTCGCTGTGGTGCCGCCTCCTGGTTCTGCAGCCGCCTTGGCCCTTGTGTGGTGGACCCATGGGATGATGCCTGTAACCTTAAGGGTGGTTGGGGTGGTTAGTAGGACTAAATGAGGGCCTGTCCATGAAGGCTGGAGTGGTTCCTTTTTCCAGTCTTTTACCCAGACATACTTTCCTGGCCTGAAGGAGTGCGTTGGCCTCCTTTGGGGCTGGGGCTCCTGGCTCAATCCAGCCTGGTGGATGATTTCTAGGGTCTTTCCCAGCTGCTCTAGGTACTGGGTCTGTCCTAACTCTCCCCTCTGCCTAAGGTCTTGTGGTTCCCCTGTTCTAACTAAAGGGGGAGGTTTTCCAAAGACTAGCTCGTATGGGGTATAGCCTGAGGGGTTCGCGGCATTCCGGACTCTTAGCAGTACTAGCGGCAAGAGGTCAGTCCACGGTAAGCCAGTCTCTTGGTGGAACTTTGCCAAGGTCTTGTTGAGGGTCCCGTTCATCCATTCTACCTCACCCGAGCTCTGGGGTCGGTAGGCCATGTACAACTTCCAGGTGACATGCAAGAGTCGGGCAAGGCCTTGTACCACCTGGGCCACAAAGGCTGGCCCATTGTCACTGCCGAGGGAGTGTGGCAGTCCGTACCTGGGGATAATTTCCCTGAGGAGGACCTTAGTTACTTCTCAGGCCTTTTCAGTTCTAGTGGAGTAAGCCTCCACCCATCCTGAGAAGGTACAGATCAGGACAAGTAGATACCTATACCTCTGGCTAGGTTTGACTTCTGTAAAATCAACTTGGAGGTCCTCAAAGGGCTGCGTCCCTTTGTGCTGAATTCCCGGTGGTCCCTCTTGGTGCGGGTCGCGTTGTTCTTGGCACACGTTATACATTGTGTAACAGCAGTGGAGCACAGGGTCGGCAGGTTGGGGAAATAGAAATATCTTTTCAATAGTTTTTCTAGGGAAGTTTATTCCAGGTGGGTCAGGTGGTGGCAGCTTCTTACCAGGTTACTGGCTTGGCCATGGGGTATGTAGAGGCATCCTTCTGGTAATCTCCAGACACCTTCAGGTGTTTTGTGCCCTCCTGCCTGTTTGGCCCAGTTGTCTTCATCTGGCATGTATTATGATAGACTTGTTGGGCTTTCTAATAGTGGTCCATAGGGGGTGCTGGATCTCTGCTTTTTCTTGGCCCACGGCCACTGCCCTCACAGCGGTGTCTGCCATCCGGTTTCCTCACGCTGGTATGGTGTCTTCCTTGGAGTGGCCCCTGCAGTGTATGACAGCCACCTCTTTGGGCACCCAGATTGCCTCTAGTAGGCGCAGTATTTCTCCTTTATTTTTTATTTCTTTACCCTCGGCTGTCAGTAGACCCCTTTCACGGTAGATAGCTCCATGGGTATGCAGGGTAGCGTAGGCATATTTAGAGTCTGTGTATATGTTGACTCTCTTATCCTTCGCTAGCTCCAGGGCCCTGATTAGGGCCCAGAGTTCAGCCCTCTGACCAGCCAGAGGGGAGGGCCTTTGCCTCGACTGTATGCTCGAGGGTTACGACCGTGTACCCAGCCACTCAGTCTCCTTCTCGGATGTAGCTACTACTGTTCGTGAAGTAGGTGACGTCCAGGCAGTGCATCGGCTGATCACGCAGGTCATGTCGGTTGGCATAGATCTCTTCCGTGACTTCCAGGCAGCAGTGGTCTGGGTCCCCTTGGCAGGGAGGAAGGTGGCTGGGTTCACCCGTTTTACCGTCCGGATCTGGACTCTGGGGTTCTCCTGCAGGATGTCCTGATACTGTGTCAGCCAGGGGTTTGACAGCCACTGGTGTCCTTGTCCTGTTAAGAGGCTGTGGATGCCGTGGGGAACATAAAGGGTAACCTTTTGTCCCAGAGTCAATTTGTCTGCTTCTTGCAGCAGGGTGACCTCGGCAACCACAGCTTGTAGGCAGGGGGCCAACCCGCTACTATGTTGTCCAGCTGCTTGGAGAAGTAGGCCACGGGATGCTGCCAGGGCCCGGTGGACTGGGTCAGAACTCCCAGGGCAACTTTATCTCTTTCGTGGACATGGAGTTTGAAGGGCCGTCCTGGGTCCGGCAGCCCTAGCGCGGGGGCCCGCCCGAGTGAGTCCTTTATCTGGGCAAATGCTTGATTGTGTTCTTCTCCCCAGGTTAGTGGAGACAAGTCTGGTCTGTGCAAGGCTTGGTATAGTGGCCTTGCTTCTGCTGTGTAACCCGGGATCCAGATCCTGCAGAAACCGGGCACCCCTAGGAACTTGCGTAGTTGTCGCCGGTTGCCTGGGGTTGGAAAGCGGCTAATGATGGCCTTTCGGTCTACACTTAGGGCCCTTTTGCCCTGAGAGATCAGGAACCCCAGGTATTTCACCTCCTGTTGGCAAATCTGCGCTTTTTTCCGAGATACCCGATACCCATGTTGGGCTAAGATTCTCAGCAAGGCCCTTGTCCCTTCTAGACACTGGCGCTGGCTGGGGGCTGATAGGAAAAGGTCATCTACGTACTGGAGGAGGGTTAGATCTTTTTCTCTACCTGAGAATGGCTGAAGGTCCCAAGCCAGAGCCTCACCAAAGAAAGTGGGCGAGTTTTTGAACCCCTGCGGCAGCCGTGTCCAGGTCAGTTGGGTCTTGACGGCCATATGGGGGTCCTCCCACTCAAAGGCAAAGAGGGGCTGGCTGACCAGCGCCACTGGGATGCAGAAGAAAGCCTCCTTCAGGTCTAGGCAGGTGAACCAGCCAGCTGTAGGTGGGAGTTGACTTAGGAGAGTATAGGGATTTGGAACCACTGGGTGTAGGGTGATGGTGGCCTCGTTCACTGCCTGGAGGTCCTGGACAGGGCGGTATCCCGTCCAGTCTGGTTTCTTGACTGGTAGGAGCGGGGTGTTCCATGTTGACTGGCATGGGACGAGGATGCCCTCTTTCAGGTACTTCTGAATGATGTCTGAAACCCCCAGGCAGGAGTCCCGGGGTATGTGGTATAGCTGGAGGTGCTGGGGTCTCGCCCTGGGCTTGAGCTCTATAACAACTGGGGCCTGGTCTCTGGCCAGTCTGGGGGGTTTATCTTCTGCCCAGACCAAGGAAAACTTGCACACCAGCTTATCAGCTAGTTCAGGTTTGGGGCCTGGGCCATCCTGCTCCTTTTCAAATAGTCTATATTCCTCTTCACGGGGGGCCAGAACTGCCAGGAGGCTTGGAGGAGCCCTGACTTGGAGGGTGGCCTCACTGGACGGTTGGAAGGTGATGCGTGCCCCGAGTTTGGACAGGAGGTCCCAGCCTAGTAGTGGGACGGGACATTCGGGTAGATAGAGAAATTCATGTTTGACCTGGTGTCCTCCGAGGTCCACCGTCCAAGCCTGGAGAACACCCTGGGGCTGCTTGGCTGGCCAGTAGCTCCGACTATGGCTACTTCATGCCCTGATGGGGGTGCTATGGGGGTGGTGACTACAGAATGTTCTGCCCCTGTGTCCTCCATGAACGAAAGAGTCTGGCCCCCAATATTGGCTTTGACCATGGGTTCACGAGGGCCTAAGTTCAAGGAGCCCAGTCCCCTTTACTCTGAATCCAGGCCTGTCAGGTTGAGGATACTGGGGGCCGGTTCTGGTGGTGTAGCCTCCGGCTTCTTTTTCTTACGGTTTGGACACTCCCTTTTCCAATGTCCCCTCTCTTTGCAATAGGCGCACTGGTCATGCTCGACTTTGAAGTGGCCTTTCTTCTTGTCACCATTTCCCCTACCTGTTTCCTTTGTCAGATGCCCAAAGGCAGCAGCTAGGAGGGAGGCCTTCTTTCTCAGCCTTTCCTGGGCTTGATTTTCTGCTACTTCCTCCTGGTTGTTGTAGACCTTATTTGCTATCTCAATGAGCTGGCTGATGTTCATGCCCGTGAAACCCTCGAGTTTTTGGAGCTTTTTCCGAATGTCTGGGGCAGACTGAGAGATGAAGGCGGTATTGATCATTCATTTGTTGGTTGTCCGGGTTCTCCGGGTCGAATGGGGTGTAGACCCGGTAAGCTTTGTAAAGCCTCTTGAGGAAGTCCCCAGGACACTCATCTGCCCTCTGGGCTATGGTTGCCACTTTAGATATGTTAGTTGGCTTCTTAGCTCCCGTGTGAATGCCCTGGAGGAGTGCCTCCCGGTAGCGGTCAAGGGCCACTCTACCTTGTTCAGATTATAATCCCAGTCAGGCTGAGTTTCAGGGGTGGCCACCCGGGCAAATTGAGCAGGATCTAGTGTCCCCACGGGGGCGGTGGCCTCAAGGTACTTGTGGGTTTCCTGCATGATCCTTCTCCTCTCTTCTGTGTTAAATAAGGTGAGGAGAAGTTGACGGCAATCATACCAGGTGGGTCTATGGGTCTGCATAATTGACTCCATGAGATCAATTAGGGCCTGGGGCTTCTCTGAATAGGACGGGGTGTGGTGTTTCCAATTCAAGAGATCTGTGGTTTTGAAGGGCTGATAGTAGAAGACAGTCGGGCCCGGTTGGGGTGTGCCATCCGCCGCTATTAGAGGAGGGCCCCTCGCCTCCCTGAGGGGCATCTGAAGGGGGGGTTGTTCCCGAAGGTGGGAAGCTATGGGTGATGGCGCAGCCAGTGGGACCATAGGTTCGGCTGGCAGCGGTGGCAAAACCGAATGAGGTGGAATCTCCAGGGCGGGCGGACTATCCTGTTCAGGGGGCCCAGGACATATGGAGGTGGACCAAATGGCATCTTGTTGTCTTCTTGGTCAACCAAGATGGGTGGCTTTGTTGGGCGAGCCAAGAGGATTTGCGACCGATTCCCTTGTTGGGGAGGACAACAGGGTGTGGAGGCTCAGACACAGCCTCCAGCAACCCCGTGTCATTGGGGATTCCACCCGGTACATTGCTGCAACCACCAGGGCATGTCCTGCTCAAACACCTGCCATCTGTCTATATAGACAAACTGATCTGGATGCCCGGGATTCCCTGTAACAACTAAGTGGACCACCCTGATGGTGGACAGATTGAGGATTCCCTCGGGAGGCCAGCCTACCCCGAACATAGGTCACTAGCACGTACAGAAAGTTTCAAGTTGGTCCCAGGTCATAGTTTTGTCCTGACCCCGAAACCGGTCAAAGTTTCCTAGCATGCAATCTAAAACAGTGGATGGTCCTCCTCCCATTCTGCCTCCCTTATCGGCGCAGACAAACACGGGAAGGGGAAAAACAGTCACCCACCTGGCCTCTCCTCTCATGAGGAACTTGGGTCTGTCTTAGTTAAGGCTGCCTGAGTAGCATCCAGGTTAGGCTCCCAGCTGTTATGCCATATGACAGACCGAGGACTTGCAGGTTAGGGCCCAAACAGACTCCGTAGACTCACGCCCGTGGAGTCACATATACTCACTTGCACAGAAACAACATTTACTCTCGAGTTTATACTTCCCTCCCGAGCAGGAATACCTGGCTCAAACCAAAACTGAGGCCAAGGGCCTGAGAGGTGATCAGCCTCTCCTTCTGCCTTAAGGGCGGGTCTGTTCTCCGGCTGCTCCCTGGGCCACTTACTGATCTCGTGCCTCCTGGTCAGCTCCTGTCCTCTCCCCGAATGCCTGGGTCATGGTTGGTCCGAGGTTACAGCTGGGAGGAGCCCAGTTCCTCAGGACCCAAAATCACTGGGGTACGTGCCTCCTTCTGGTTGCCGGACCCACCCGGTCGGCCCTGGCCATCTGCACCGGAGGCAAGCAGCCTGCTCCTGTGAGTTGGTCTCCCGGTCAGGGAAACAAATGTTGCAGAAAAATGGACACACACTGTTCGGGGAATGGAGTTAACCTTTATTCATGCACGCGGGCTGAGAGGAGGCAGTCTCCAAATTCTGAGCCCCGAGCAAGGGTTTTATTTACAGCTGGGTGGGAAAAAGGGTGTCCCCGGCTGATGACCAGCAGATCTCTGCTGGAGCAAGGAGACAGGAAATGGGATAGGACAGGTGTTCTCTGGCGGCTTCTGGGGCTGCTATTGTTGTCTCAAAACCAAGGTAGCAATACTCATATCAGACAAAATAGACTTCAAAACAAGGGCCAGAAAAAGAGGCCCAGAAGGGTACCTTATAATACTCAAAGGAAGAATTCATCAAGAAGACATATACATTATAAATATATATGTACCCAACATACAAGAAGCCAAATATATAAGGAAAATTTAGAGGACTTCAAGAAAGATATAGACAGCAATGCTATTATAGTAGGGGATTTTAACACTCCATTGTCAATAACTGATAGATCCTCCAAAAAAATATCTACGAAGATATTGTGCATTGAAAATTGTTCCAGATCAAAGGGACTTAACTGATACCCATAGAACCTTTCATCCCAAAGAAGCAAAATGTGCATTCTTTTCAAATACACATGGAATATTTTCAAGAGTAGACCACATGATTGGACACAAAACAAGCCTCAACAAATTCAACAAAATTGAAATCATATCAAGCATTTTCTCAGACTGCAAGGGCCTGAACTAGAAACCAACCTTAAGGAAAAAACTAAAAAAACCTTATACTCATGGAGATTTAAAACCATGCTATTAAACAATGAATGGGTCAGGAATGAGATCAATGGAGATATAAAAAAGGTTCTGGAAACAAATGAAAATGAACACACAACAATCCTAAACTTATGGGACATGGCAAAGGCAGTCCTGAGAGGGAAGTTCACAGCGATATCAGCCTACCTAAAAAATATAGAAACATTTCAAATAAACAACCTAATCCTACACTTACAAGACCTGGAGGAACAACAATAAAGACAGCCCTGAGCAAGTAGAAGGAAGGAAATAACCAAGATCAGAGCAGAATTAATTGTCATAGTGACTAAAAGGATCACAATTCTAAGGATCAATAAAGCCAGGAGCTGGTTCTTTGAAAAGATAAATAAAATCGACAGGCCTTTCAGCAGGCTCATCAAGAAAAAAAAAAGAGGACCCAAATAAACACAATCAGAAATGAAAGTGGAGAGATTACAACTGATACAACAGAAATACAAAGTATTGTAAGAATTACTACAAAGAACTACATGACAAGAAATTTGAAAACCTAGATGAAATGGACAAATTTCTAGAAAAATAGAATCTTCCAAAACTAAGTGAAGAAGAAACACAAAGCATGAATAGGCTAACAACAGCTGATAAAATTGAAGCAGTAATCAAAAAGCTTCCAACACACAAAAGCCCTGTACCAGATGGTTTCACAGGAGAATTTTACAAAGCATTTAAGGAACAGCTGACCCCTATCCTTTACATATTATTCCAAAAAATTCAAGAAGAGCGAAGGCTCCCAGACTCTTTTTATGAAGCCAGCATCATCCTAATCCCAAAACCAGATAAAGACATAACCAAAAAACAAACAAACTTCAGACCAATATCGCTGATGAACATAGATGCTAAAATCTTCAACAAAATATTGGCGAACCACCACCAACAATGTGTTAAAAACATCATACACTGTAATCAAGTGGGATTTAGCCCACAGATGAAACAATGGTACAATATTCACAAATCAATAAACGTAATATCTCACATAAACAAAAGAAAAGACAAAAATCATATGATCATATTACCAGATGCAGAAAAAGCATTTGATTAACTATAGCACCCATTTATGATTAAAACACTTATCAAAGTGGGAATAGAGGGAGCATTCCTCATACTAATAAAGGCCACATATGAGAGGCCTACAACCAACATCATACTCAATGGGCAAAAACTAAAAACTTTCCTACTAAGGTCAGGAACAAGACAAGGTCATCCACTTTCACCACTTCTATTCAAAATAGCATTGAAAGTCCCAGCCACAACAATCAGAGAAGAAGAAATAAAGGCATCCAAATTAAAAAGGAGGAAACAAAACTGTCATTATCTGCAGATGA
>VMDR010032928.1:0-11538 GCA_007922815.1 Macrotus californicus
GTGGTAGATACATGTCATTATACATTTTCCCAACCATAACATCTGCAGCACCAAGAATGAATCTTTATGTAAGCTATGGATTTGTGTAATAATGATATGTCAATGTTGGCTAATCAATCATAACAATGTACAACTGTGGTACAGGGTTTAGACAATGTGGATAACAAATGTTTATACTGCATAAAAATAAAGCAAATAATGAGTCTGAATTTATATCCAAAATAATAGAAACATGACTCATTTTAAAATGACTACTGATTACTAAGTTGTAAATCTCCAAACCGATTAAGAAAACTTAGAAGGAGAATGCTTTTGGGTGCAGATATTAGGATTTAAGAAATAAAATGAAGGGGAAGTTTCCTCTTCTAACTAGTGAAAGAATACCCAGACTGGCTAAAGAGGAGGCAGAAGCCCTGAGGACCAGGGACATGAGCCTGACCTTAGCATGCTGGAAGTGCCACTGAGGCTCAGCTGAGCCCTACAGTTTATTGGCAGTGTGACTGACGCACAGAGTGTCATATGTGGCCATTCACTTTTTTCAGCAATATTAGTGAGTTTATCCACATGCCAAGTGTTATTTGAAATATTAGAAATAGAGTAATACACCAAAACAGCATCCAAACCCTCCCTGTCATGGATCTCACATAACATGGTGTAAAGGGGAGAGTGTGGGAAGCATGTGAATGGACTGTCAAGTGGGAACCAGGGCTATGGAAAATTATTTAGAAAGAAAGACAAAAGGGCTAGAGAAGGTACCCCAAGGTGCTGGAAAATACAAAGCTTTACACGGTGACATGGGTAGTTCTCAATAAGAAAGTGATTTTGGAGCAAATTCCAGAAGGATCTAAGAAAAGAGGCCAAGTATATATCAATGACTCTCATCTGACTGTCATTAGTAACAAAAAGCTCGACAGATCATCTAATGTGCATTCAATGTGGAGGAACTTTAGCTTGTATTAAGGAGGTAAGAGAAAAAGATGCAGAAACATCAACCTGGCTATTGGCCTTGAAGTTAGTGTTGTTTAGTACTACAGTCTCAACAAATCGAATCCATATGCTTAGGATATCCACTGCAAAATTGGCTCCCTGTAATGAGGAGTATGTGAGAGGTTCATGACGGATTAGGAAATGTGTATACGTGAAACCTGTACCCAATATCTGGCAAAACAAAACCCTCACCATGATGTGTTAAATCAAGATAGTTGCCTCCAGAGTGTTAAGGCCTTGTACGAGAGGAAAACTTCCTTTTGGCTAGAGGTTAGAAGGACCATGCAGAAAGAACATTTCAGGAGAGAAGGAAGAAAGCCACAGCAGATGATCAGGATCCTCAGTGATCCTAGAACTGCTCAGACCAATAAAGAAATAAAACAAAACAAAACTAATTAGACTGGTAGCCAGTATGTTTCTTAGGAGCCAAAGACCTATGTTTTCCATGGTGTCTCATAGTTAAGGATCACAATCTTAACCAAGCTTACAGTAAGGCAATGCAGGTATACTATAAGAATTTTAAGTGTGAAACTATTACTTCAGTAGCCTGTAAAATAATGACACAGTTTGAGATCGATCATTTGTGGACAAGCCAAAGAACCAGAGTTAGAAATCTCGAGCTGTATAGAGTTCAAAACAAGGCTAGGATGTCCAAATGAAGGCATCCAGTCAATAAATGGAACTTTGAGATCCAGAGCTCAAAAGGAAAATTAGGGGTGGGAGTAGCATTGGGGAATTATCAACACATAGAAAAGTAAAATTAGCAAAATGGATTATATTGTTCATGTATGGCATACATACATTGAAAAGAGAAATGAGCAGAATGAAATCTCAGCAGAACAGTAAATTTTAAGAGCTAGGCAAAGGAAAGTGGTCATGCAGAAGAATGAAAAGAAACATAGGTGGCTAGAGAGTTACAAGAAACACCAGACAGCTTTTAATGTGACCTGCACTGTAGGTTAGCTGCACTCCAAGTACCTGTCAAGAAACATAAGTGCCAATTCCTTGGTGCTCTGCTGAAAATACAACCCTTTTGATATAACCTTAGGGGTGTGCAGTTTATCCATGTTACATGATCTATCCTTGGATCCCATCAGAACAGCTGAGGTTCAAAATATAAAGTATGTTGTTTCAGTCTGCTTAGAATGAATGTATTGAAATACCTTTGACAGCAGTAATTATGGGATGCTGTGAGATGTTGCTTTATTATACTTCCCCTGTGTTTTTGGTGAGGTTACAATGTTCAATAAATAACAGTTTTCTGTGTGAAGGCCCACACTAGGGTTGTATCCTTGGCCACAGTGTTGGTAATAGAAATGATATATCTCAATAAATTTCCTGTTCTTTTATGCTGCTATCATTCATTCCCCTGACCAAAAAGTTGAGCTCCAACCTGTGGATGCTACCATGTTCCTCCCACCCTTGGCTAAAGAATTCTCCAGTTTCCAGTTAAAAAAAATCCTCATTTTTATTTTTTCATCTCAAACCTGGGTGTGTCACTGGCTTCTTGCTATTGGCCTTAACTTGCTGTTGAGTCATCTTTATTTGTTTGTGTAACCCTATCCAAACTTTTTTTAAAAAGTTACTTCAATATGTCTTCTACTAATGCTTTCAATGCATCTTGTTTCCTGCTGAGATAGTGACTGATGAGGTCTTCATACCTTCTTTAATTTTTTCCCATATTTTATCACATATATGCATATGTATGTGCTTGCACATGTAGGTATAAGTGAATTATTTCTTTAGGAGCCAAGATTCTGAAACCCAGAGTGAAAAAAATAATTAGAACTTTTTTAAACATTACCAACTAGTCTGATTTCTTTCTCTGTAAGGTCACTTAAAGAAACGAAGTTAACTTGTTATAGGCAGCTTCCATATCAGCCCCTAATCATCCCTGCTTCCTGGTTTTCTCTCTCTTGTGTGGTCCCTTACAACATGGTACCAAGATTAGTTTGTGTGACCAGGAGCATGTGGCAAAGTGTGTAAGACATGCAAAAAACAAATAAGCCCACACTTTTAGGGCACGCTGATTTTTGACAAGGGTGCCAAGTACATTCAGTGTTGAAATAAGTCACTTCTACAAATTTTGCTGAGGCAACTGGATATCCACAGGCAAACAAATGGAGCTGGGCTTCCAATTTACGACATGTACAAAGTCTAACTCAAAATGGATCAACGACCTAAATCTAAGAGCTAACCAAACGCTCTTAAAAGAAAGCGTAGGTGTAAATATTCATGATTTGGATTCGGAACATATTTTTAGATATGACACCAAAAGCATGAACACAAAGGAAAAATAGATGCATTGGAATTTGTAAAATATATGACATTACACAAAACGTGAAAAGACAACTTATATAATGTTGACTATACAATGAACTCCTGCAATTCAACGTCACCATCGCCACCAAAATCACCCAATTTCAAAATTGGTAAAGGGCTTGAATAGACCAATCTCTAAAGAAGGTATACAAGTGGTTATTAATCACACTGAAAGGTATTCAACATTAATAGTCATTATGGAGACACATAAAAAAAGCACAATGAGACACCACATAACCTCTACTGTCATGGGTGTGATTGAATAAAATGGAGAACAATGTTTTGGTGAAGGTGTGGTGAAACTGGGACTTCTTTCACTGTGAATGGGAATGTGCAACAGTGCAGTCACTGTGGAAAGCATTTTGGCAGCTCCTCAGAAAAGTCAACGTGGAAAGACCATGTGACCCAGTAATTCCACATGCAGATATGGACTCAAAACAATTGAAACTAGGATTCACATACTTGTGTGCTTACTTTTATTATCTATAGCATTCTTCAAATCAAAACAAAAACAAAGGGTGGAAACAATCTAAGTGCCCATCAGCAGATGAGTGGATAAACAAAAAATGGTATATTAGTACAAATGAAATATTACTCGGTAAGAAGACAGTTCTGATACAGGTGACGATATGAATTTTGAAAAACATGCGTTTGCCTTCTTCAGTCACGTTTTACAGGCGTGTAAATCTAACTGAAATGTGAAACATGTTAATGAGTTTCTAGCAGCTGTTTGGTTGACACAAAGTTCTGTAAAGAAATAGTAAAAACTGGTTCAAAGTGACCATGCAAAATGTCGACAGATGCAACTTGAAATCTCCATCTATTAACAAATGTTTTTCACTGAATTAAAAGGTGCATACCCTAGTTTCAGTACGATTTATGATGATGGTTTACAGTTTATGGAAAAAACTTTCTTTATTTCAGAATCAAATTAATAGTTTAAATTTCAGTGAGATGAAAGCTATTAATATAACACTTAAGGGAAATAAAATTACCTCACAAATAGAACCAACTGTGGGAAAATATATTTCCAGGTGATATAATAATAATGTTTAATTAAATAATTGAAGCAATTACAAGGTCAAAGTGAAAATGCAATTATAAAATCCAAAAGATAAAATTAACCTGCCCTCAGGGATTAGCAATAAAGATAGTTAATGTATTTTGCATCTGTGAAAAATATAATATTATAAACATCATATTAAACTTTAATTATGTGGAAACAATTAGAGTGTACAAGTGTTTATGAAACTTTTCAATTAATCGTTAATTGGTTTTCTGGTCCACAAAACAAAACTTGCTGGAGGATGGGTAAAAATCCTGTTCTTTTAAACAGTGTTAAATGGCAATCTAATAAAATTAAAAGTAACAAAAGGAAAGTATTACCCCTTTAGCTAAGATCATCAGAGCCGGAGCTGTGCCATACTAACAATACCTAGCTTTGATTCATGTGCATATGCCCCGTGTACTGAGGTTCATGTGTACTCAATGGACATGGTGATTACAATGCACATTAGTGCTACCTTTACAAAAAAATCCATCAAAGAAGCATAAATCACTGCATCCTTGTCGAAGCCTTCTTTACAAAGAAGAGTAGGAATGATGTATAAACTAACCAGCAAGAAAGAAAATATATAGCAAGAGGATACGAAATATGTCTGGAAAATAAAAGCAGATGACAGATTTTAGCAGTGACTATTCTGGAGGGCAGTAAAGAGTACTGGCTAAAGTGGGGAGTGTGAATGGTGGTAACTGAGACACAAAGAGATGTGTGGGTACACTGAGTGGGCGGTCAGTGGGACGTGAGTATGCCTAGAACTTGTGCCTCAGGAAGTGGGAAAGCTAGGTCACTGGTGGCTGAGGTGAGCAGTGAGCGGGTTTCCACAATAGCAATGGTCCTTTTGTTTGTTCTGGGAAAGAGATGAGACTTTTGAGAATGATAGACACAATTTTGTAGCCTCCAGGATTGGAAAATATATCATTGTAGTGAAAAAGACAGAATTCTGTGTTTCTAGGTTAAACTATCTTAAATGTTATTAGTAAAATTAACCTCAACTCCTGTCCAAAACACTAAACATAACCAAGTTCATAGCTAATACTTCCTTATTTTAAACTGTGCTACTCTTGAAAAAGGCAAAGATTTGAGTGGAAATTCATTTTGAGGGGATTTCAGGGAGTCAAGGACAGAAAAGAAGCTGGTATTTGGTAGGTTAAAGCAGGTAATTGCTATGGATCACTGGAAATCAACCCAGAGGAAACCTTTGAGAGACCACATAAAATGTGCCTCATTGTTACACTACCCACGGGGTGAGGAGGCTTGTTTATTTATCCATCAACTCCATTCATCATTGGCTGAGGGCTGCCTCAGGGGCACTAAATCCTTATCACTTCCAGTAAGAGCTGCAGGCAGGTAGCCAGGTATTCCCAGTAGGAGGCAGTTGAACAGAAACTGTGAGTGCTGAAAATGTGTATCCAGCTGAATTCTGCCATCCCCAAAGGCTCCTTTGGTCTCAACCTCTATCCCCAATCTCATTCTATGCCCAACACTTAGCATACCTATTCCAACAGGCAGTCACATTAAATATAATTTTGTTTAAATTACTTGTCAACTGACATTTTAAGGGGACCTGGTCCCATGGTGGAAAAAGCTCAGTGAGTGTTCTCCAACTGCTGTGCTGTTTGGACGTGAAAAGGAGGAAAATTAGTGATGAGAGGTAAAACATACTTGGAGTGGGTAGTGCTCGCATCTGGAAATTATTTCATGGCCCAAGGAAGAGGGAATTATTTTAGAGACATCTTTCTCCCCTTCCTCCAACCTCCGTTCTCCAAATGCACTATAATAACCTGGTTTGGATCGTTAATGTTATTCTGAATGTATTATGTTAACAATTTCCATATAACTGCATCTCACATTTTAATATGCATAACTATCATCTACGATTTTTGTTAAAAAACATATCATCAGACATAACTTCTAGGGAATTTAACTCTAGTGTCCCTGTGCGAGGTCCAAGGCCCTCCAGTTCTAATAAGTGTCTCTAAACAATTTTGATACATATGGTCCCTGAGTCACTTTTCAGGAACATTATATAGTGTATTTTAGGGATATTTACATTTTAATTGAGAATACTAAAAAATAAACATTTTTTCTCTGTACCATTACCAATGAAAATTTATGACTAGAAGATCCAGAGAGAGTTAGAATCTGAAAACTCAAATATGGGAAGAAATAAAAAAGTTAATATTTTTACTCTGCCCTTCACTCTGATTTTCACCTCCACCTCATCCCCAGTTGCATGGGAAAATTATAGTGGATCTGTTATGTGCAGTTACCACCCAGAGAGGAATCAGAAGATGCTATTTTTGATAAGACATCTAAAATTTGGCAGGAGGAGGGTGGGTAGACTGATCAGTGTCCTTTAAGAGATCTACAAATGTCATTTGTGGGCTGAAATTTATAGTAGTGAGTGGTGAACAAAATTGATTTCTCTAATTTCAATGAGAAAAATGGAATCTCAGAAGCCAAATAGTAGTGCTCCATCGGAGAAAGGAAGGGAGGGGGCAGAATGACATCTGTAATGGTGGCTAACCAAGCATGGTCCCCTATAATGTCAGAGGTGGGCAGTCTGTTGAGGTGCTGCTTGATGTACAGGAAAGGAAAGTCTAGGACTGAGAGGCACAACCCTCACTCAAGTGAAACCTGTGAGGATGATTAGCATTTTACTAATCCACATGTTGGTTACAGAGGGGGAGCACTTTGAAGGAAAGAAAATACTTGAAGGGAATCCCATACATGACCACAGGTATATACTGCAGCCCCTCCACCAAGCATTCCCAAGAAGGACCTGAAGATGTTTACTGGAGTTCATGTGTGTGACAGAGTACTAGAAAATGAGAATTACCTAGAACTTTCTGAAAATATCAGATGTTGTTTCCAAACTTACACTGCTTCCCAGAGACCCAATGCCACTCTGGCACACCAGTCAATGAGGGATTTATGGAGGTCAGATAATAGAAAGATTTGGACGAGACCATTTTAATAAAGCATCCAATGGAACTGATAAAAAAGTATGTGTTATTTTACAAATCACAGCATATAAATCACAATCTACCTTGGTTTCATTTTCCATGGAGTAAAGTGTATGATGCTACAAAGAAGTCCTCAGAACTCCCTGGAGCTACATACTCCTGCAAAGATAGTGAATCAAAGTACTTGCTGCATCTCTAAGGGCTTGAAGAAATGATTTCCATTATCAAGGACCTGAGGCATGTGGGTGTACTGACTCCTACATCTCCCGTTGAAACTGCTTCATTGTCTAACACTCAAACCAACTGAATGAGCCAGACCTAAGCAGTTATTCGTATCAATTGGGGCTTTGGCTCCTCAATGGGATCTTTCTTAAAGCAAACCAACACAGCCATTGGCACCTGAAGAGCTGTATATGCTTATTTTACATTTTTGTTAGTTTACATTTGCAAAATAGTGCTAAACAAATGGAAAATGTCTTTGTCTTATTCCAGAGCTAAATCAATGTACTGCTGTCTGTGTAATACTGTCCAATCTGGGAAGAAATTCATTACGTTCAAATCCCACAAAACATCACATCTCATTGGCTATAATCTCAATGGTGTTATGCTAATTAAGCATTGGATATAAAGCAGTAAACATCCTGTATGTCATAGTAACACATAAGTGTGTGTGTGATGAAGAGTGAGAAATGAACCTGGATAAATGTCAAAGAATCTGTCTGAGGCATTGAGGGATATTCCTTCTAAAGTAAGAGGTGGTGGTCCACTTTGTTACAGCAGTGAAAGGAAAGCATCACGCTTGGTGGGTACATTTGGATTAGAAAAGAACTTATATCCTATCCAGGCATGCTTTTCCTGTCCATTTATTGGGTAAGCTATGAAGCTGACAGATTTAAGTAGGACCTTGAATAAGAGGAGATACAATTTTTATGACTTGGGTGCTTTTGGATTCACTGAATCATAAAATTGGTCATGCAGGGCAGTACTCCATTATAAATTTGAGGTAATATATAGGTGACTATGATCAAGAAGGTCCAGAATCCAAGGTAAGCTTCCTAAGAAACTGGCTTTTAACTCAATAACTGAATTTGATAGATTTCTCCCAATCTCCTAAGGCCTCCAGTTAACACAAGAGGAAGAAATTGCATTCAAGGTTAACACATAAACTTTCATGGTATTGCAGAACCACTTGGAAGCTGGTCAGGTACCTAAATATAGCAACATTGGAAAACTGGTAATGAGGATGGATTTCTTGGGGTAAACACTGAATGGGAAGATAACTTGGATTACAAACGAATGCAAACAGTGAGCATCTGAGGTGGGCATGGTTCTCAGTAATAAGGAAAGCAAGGTGGCCCATCCTCTGGGTGACAGTCAGCCTCCTTTCCTGGCTGTTATGTAATGAAGGGCTAAAGGTCTTATATATAAACGTGGTGACAAGGGATGAGGCTATCAGCATTCTCACTAACATGGGCCTTCTATAAACCACAGCTGATCTGGATAAAGCTTTGCTGAGTACCTCAAATTCCAACAATCAGGGGCCAGCCTTGAGACACTAGTACGCCAGTGTTCTCTGGGATGGCCAGTCAACTAGTGCTGGGTGATTTTATTGGAACCTTCTCATCACAGAGGGGCACAGTTCATTTTCTGCACTTTGATAGACATATATGAAGTGCTTCTGCCAACTCCACTGACAATTAGTGTCCTGGCCACCTTCTCCATGGCCAAGGAATCATATACAGTATTGTCTGTGATTGATGGGCATATTTTTCATCAAAAAAATAAACTCTGGCAGTGGATTCACGCTCATAGAATTCACCAGCTATCACCCAGACCACAGCTCAACTGATGGCTGAGCAGCTAACTGAGAGCTCATTTGTGGAAACACCGAGAGAAAATACGCTAAGAAACTGAGATACCATCCAAAAGGCTGCAGTATGTGCCTTTAAAGCCGTATATAATGTAGTCTTTCTTACAATCTGGATACAGGGTTTAGAAATCAAGATGAGAGTGTCTTATCACACTATTGCATTTACAAAGTCCCCACGGAGCAATTTTTGGGCCCCATAACCTCGGAATCCATTGTTTTAAACATTTTGTTTCCTAGGGAAGACTATAGGGTCTTCCTAGGGTCTTAGCTCTCACGAAGTGAGGAAGATGTCAGCACCCTTGCCATTGTAGAGTCCCATACCTCTGAACCAACAGCAGGAAAGGAGCTGACGTTATTGGCCATTGTAGTTGACTTGGATCATCGGGGGAAACCGACCTGGCGCTACATAATTTGGGTAATGATAATGATATCTGTAATTTAGATAATTCACTGGCAGTTTTTTGCTTGGTAATTCTGGTCAGTGAAAGATTCTGGCAACACAATAAAAACAAAACTAGCAATAAAGAATCACACCCTGTACTAACAAATGTTTGGGTCACCTCTCCAGGAAAAAAACAAAGCACCTGTTTAGGTGCTACAAAAAGTGTTGAAGAGGGCAGGTATGATTACTAACTCAAAGCTCATGTAATAATCCTACCTCCCTTTGGCTTTGTCCATGTTCCTTAAGGACCCTTCCCCTTCTTTCCTGTTATCCCCCTGTCCCTGTCTGTCTACTGTCAGTTTGTTCTCTGGTTATATTTTACTTGCTTGTTTTGTTGATTAGTTTCCACTTATAGCTGAGATCACATGGTATTTGTCTTTCACCACCTGGCTTATTTCACTTAGCATAATTCTCTCCAATTCCATCCATGCTGTCACAAAGGGTAGGAGTTGAGGATGGGACAGGGAGAGTGGTGGGGGGAAATGGAGACAACTGCACTTGAACAACAATTTAAAAAAAAAACGTGTTTAAGCAGGTGGGAGAAGGGGTGTGGCAGGAAACTGGAAACATCTATTACCTTTCTCTTCTGCACTGAAGTTCTCTTCCCCAGCCAGGATCAGGGTTAGTAGATAGAGCCAGCCAAACCAGATGATCTTCCTGTCTTCTTTTTCCTGGTTTAATTTCTGGAGGGCTCTGATTCCCAGCCAGAGTAACCCAAAAGATCTGCCAAATGCACTAGACAAAGGACAGAAAGACTCTGGTTCCTTAGACGCAACAATGTGTATGATGCTCCTATTTTATGCAAAGGAATTTATGGTATACTTTGTAAAATAAAGAGAACTGCAATTGTGCTTAATCTCAAGGCATTAGAGAGCTAAGAATCTAATCTAAGAGACTATGTGTATGTGAAATCAGACTGCCCTGAGATTTAAATGGTAAATTCTACCTTTAATGGATTGGTGAAGAGAGCCAGTTATTCTGTGAAATGAAGACAGTACTATGTAGAATTGATACTAGGATTAAATGAGCAAATACACACGAAAGTACTTAGAATGCACAGAAGAAAAAGGAATTCTATGGCAAGTAACCTCACAGGGTGATCTGATCATAAATAGCTAACTGGGTAGGTAATGGTGGATAGCCACACCCCAACTTTTTAGTAACAAGTTTATCTTTGCCTTAAGTAAACCCTGTGCATTGTTTCTGTGCAACTAGGTTAACACACTTTTGAACCGCCTCCTCCTCAAGACCCCTCCTCAATCCGGACCACCCCCAAGAGAGCAAAGAATCCCATCTCTCCTGTGATCCTGTTCCCAATGTGCTCTCTCCACCTTCATGCGATCTTGCTTGTATTCCCTCCTTAATTGCAAATGCGTAAAAGAAACCACAAAACTCTTATTCTCCAAAGCATTTGAGATCTTGTTTCTAGCAATTCTCATCAGTTTTGGTTCAAATAAACTTATAAAAAATCAAAAAAACCAAACCCAAAAAAACAAAAAAATAAAATCTTCATGAAATAAGAGTCATGTGAAATATGCTTTAAATTTCTTTTCTTTTTTTTTTTACCATGTTTAATCCCTTCTAACTTTCATTTTCAATCAAAGATTATTACTTCTCTCAAGGCTTTTTTTCTCTATATAATGTTCTCCCTTTGTTTTTTGTAATTACTACTTCCCTTGTTCTTTCCGGTTTAAGGCTGATATTTACTATTGCAATTAAGTGGGATTGACTTCTCTGCTCCTTTTTTCCTGTTTACCTCCACCTGCCCACACTTTTGTAAACAGTATCCTTATTGAAACTATCCTGAACTATATTCATTTGAGCATATTTTCTGCTTCACATTAGAAACTTGCCTAATAATCTCTGTTAGTTTTATTATGTGTACATA